>NAJI01000317.1:0-84924 GCA_002179835.1 Calonectria leucothoes
ATTTTTAAATTCCAATATTAATTTAAATTTTCCTCTTAATATAAAATTATATATATTATTTTCTTTTATAATATATTAAAATATAGCCTTTTAAGCCTATTTCTTATTATCTATTATAATATTTATTTTAAGATTATTATACTAAATTATTATTTATATAATTCTAATTATTACTAAGTTTATATTATAAAAAAAAGGCCCAATATATTTATATTTTTTTTACTATAAATTATAATAATAAGCCAAGAAATAAATTATAATAAAATAATTATTATAATCCCTAAAATAACTTATAATAATAATTCTAATAATTTATTTATTTATAATTTAAATTCCTATAAAATTATACCTTTAGAAATAATTATATTATTAATAACCTCCTTTTTAATCTTAACTATAAATCCAATTATAAATATTTCTAATTTTTAAGCCCTTCTAAGGGCAAAGTCTATAATTATATAGCTTAAGAAATTCAATATTATTAATACCAAGAATTTATTAATATTAACCCTTCCTTATATATAATTTAGGCAAAAGAGATATTTTCTATATAATTAGCTATCCTAGTATTATAAGCTAAGGTCCTTTATTAATAAATATAGCTTTAATCTTATTAAAGTAATTAAAAATATCCTTAAAAATAGCTTTTAATTATATAATTATTATAATTAATAAAAATAAACCTATAATTATTTATTTATATAGTAGGCTATATTAACTATAATTTTTTATCTTTAAAATTAATACTTAATAACTAAGACTTATATATTAGATTTAGTCTTATTACTAGCTTTTTTTGCCCTTACTATCCTTTAATTATATTTAAGGAAACCAAATAAAAAGGAAATTAATATATTTAGTATTATTAATAAGGCTAAGGCTATTCTTATTAATTAAATTATTTAATTTAATCTTCCTTTTAAAATACTTAAATATAATACTTTTTAATATCTAATATAAATACCAAATTATATTCTTAACCAAACTATTTTAATTTATTATTAAATAATAAAGAAATAGATTATAGCTAAATTTAAAGCTAAGCAAAAAAAAATCTAATATTAACTTTAAACCTTATAATTACTTATTTATTTATTATTTAATACTTAGACTTTTCTAAATTAATAAGCCTTCCTTAGTATTATTAATTATTTTATTAACTTTAATAATAATCTAATAATAAAATTACTTATATTAAAATATATTTTTAGCTCCTACTTAAATAAAAATATTACTCCTTTAATCTTAAAAATTATTTAAATCTATAACTTAAATAATATTAGCTATTTTACTTTAAATAATACCTTAATTAATAATATTTACCTTAATTTCCTTTTTTCTAATTATTTTTACCTCTTTTTAAATCTACTATTAATAACCAATATTCCAATAATTTAATTATATTATTAGAATTATATTATGAATCTTATTACTAAAGCCTTTTTTAATCCTTTAAAATAAACCTAAGTAGCTATACTAAATAATAATAATATAATATAATTAAATCCCAATAAGCAAACTAATTTAACTAATTAGTTAAAGATTAGCCTAATTACTAAGCTATTAAATATTATTACCTTTATTTACTAATTACTCTAATACCAAGAAAACTTTTAATTATAGGTTTAAACCTAACTTAGCTCCATTAATAATAATAATAATTTATTAAAGATTAATAATAAGCTATAATTATATAGTAATAATAATATATATTAAAATTTAATATTTTATATAATTAAATAAACTCTTTATCTCTAAGAGATAATTTAATTATAGATTAAGATTAATTTAATAAAAAAAAAAAATTAATAATTATTAATTTAAAAGAAATTAATAGAGAAAGACTAGAAAATCTTAATATAGGTCTATAACCTTTTTCTTTTCTTTAAAGAGAAAATAATAAGATTTTAATTCTATTATCCTAGTAATATTAGGTAGATAATATAAAGCTTAACCTAATTAATAACTTAGTTTAAAGAATAATATAATAATTATAACCTTAATTTAATTATAATTAATAAGCCTTAATAATTCCTTTATATTAGCTAATTAATAGGCTATTTATTTGATTATAAGGTAAATAATTTATCCTAATACTTCTTTAATTATAGTTAATTAACCAAAAGATTATGCCCATAGGCTAATATAAAGAAATATTTATACCTTTATTACCAATTAGCTATTAACTAATTAAATTATTATAAGAAATTATTAGACTAAACCCCAATTTATTAGGCTATTATTATTCTTTATCCTACTATTAGGGCCCACTAGATTAGCCTAATAAAGCTATTAAAAAAAGATCTTATAATTAAATAATTCCAAAGCTTCTTTTTATATAATTAAGTAAATATATAATTAATAAAGTAACTATAATCTATAAATAATATTATTAATTATAATAAATACTAAAATAATATAACTTAGCTACTAAGGAATAAATTTTATAAAAAGCCAGCTAATATTAATAACCTAGCCCTCCTTAAGGTAAAGCTTTAGCTTAATTAAGCTTTTAAAAAAATATAAAATCCAATTACCTTTTAGCAATAATAATAATAGGCTTTTCTAATATTAAGTTAAATAATAATTAATATCCTTAGTATACCCTTAATATTAGCTAAATACAAGCATATTTTTAGTCAAGCTAAATTAATAATAGGGCTATAATAGCATAGCTTAATTAATAAGACTTTGGAAGTAATTAAATATTTAAAATAATAGGGGGCTAACCCATAAGACATTAATTAGGTAACCTAAATAACTTAATCCATTTAATCCATTCAATTTAATTTAATTCAAGGCCCAACAATTTAATTTAATATGCCCTTAATTTAAGTGCCTAAAATCTTAATTAAAAATTGAATTAAGTGCAGCCTTGTATGTGACTTCCCCATTCTTGCAATAGTCTATTAGTGGTTGCATATGTTGGAGATGAAGGACTATTTCTAATAGCAATGATCATTTTGGAGGCCCCTCTGAGAATATCTACGATCCGGTATACCTTGAATATTTGTTAGCGAATGTTCTATAATTTGATTTAGAGCTGACTTACATCCGCCTCTAGCTCATCAGGGTCCGTCATGCAGGAGCAAGCAATCCAATACGCAGGGAGCTTAGCAGATCGACATGCAGCCTCAGCAATTTCATGAAGATCATTCATGTCCTTTTCAGACGAGTGCGAGAAATGGTTTGCGGTGTAGGCAACAAAAAGGTACTCCAAGTTGGCCTCTGGGCAACCATCAACATTCTGAATATCAATGCCGTCTCCGTAATCTTCATAGGGGTCTTTGAGAATACACAAAGTTCTCGGGCGTAGGATCCTGTAAGTTTCCTTGTCCCGAGGTTGAATATTCTGTTCTTTCGGGTGTTCGAGGAGGTTCCTCCAAACCTTTGCATTGCCGTAGTACTTGTATAGCACTGGGGCATAGTTGAGCATACGCTGTGGATCTCGAGGAGTACCACTCCAAAACTATCCTTGTCAATACTCTTATGCGATGCACCGCCTTCGAACCACTTACAACAAATGTCATGGCGATGGTCGCAGGGATAGCACGTAGCGCCATGATGCCCCAGTCGGCCCAACTTGCCGGGTCGTGGTCAAAATCGACGACCCATGTGGCTATTCTTACTTTTAACGGCGCAACGTTGCGGATATATGTTCGTTTCCATGTCGAGGTCCCTTGCGCTGCGTATATTTGATCATTGCAGGCCACATATAGGTTTCGCAGATAGCCATCGGAGTGATGTAGATAGCGGTCTGATCGACGGCCGTGAAACACCCTTCCGGCATAGTCTCGATGTCTGATCATGTGGAAAGAATCGTCGAATTTAAATGCGGCATCCTGGTATACCATTGGATTGGCCGTTCGCCATCGAGATCGAGTATCGAATATGTGAAAAGCTCCTCTTAGAGGGATGGGAAACTCTCTGTTCACGGGTAAGGGTTTGTCGTCTGGTTTTATCTGAGGTATATTCGCAAAGGATTCATCGTAGGTTGAAGGTGGGCTTTCTTGGATAGACGGGGATAGCTTCTTTGTGTCCTGTGATTAAAGGTGTTAGGACCCCCCTGAACCAAATCCTGGCTGACAGTACCTGAGGCTCATCTTGATTTTGTTCGTCCTCGTTATTTCCATAATACGATAGGATGGATATCGAATATCCTGCGTGAGACTTGGCTTCGGAATGCGTATTCTCGTGGTTCTGCATATTTTGTCGGCCTGGGACATCTCGCTGTGGAACCGGCTGCCGTAAAACATTTGGAGATAGATATTGGGTATTTTGGTGCCCGGAAGATACCGTAGTGACCTACATGCTCTTATTTAGGCGACTGCTACTACAGGCCAGGAAAAGGTGTCCACTTACGACGGCACAATTATTTGGCACAAAGGAACCTCCGTGACGCTGTGCCTAAAATCCTTTAGGCGAGGCACTGATGGAGTGGGCGAGCTGCAACATACCATGATGAGATTCAGATGTTAAATGAGTGTATATGGTCAGTTGAATGAACTATCTGACGGGTCTTTGCTTCAGAGGGCAAAAATGACACGGAGATTTGCGCGTTTATAGGCATCAGCTTAGTTTCAACTGCCACGCACGTCGCAGCCGGGACGCGATCAAGCCGGCCATGTTTTCTCGAACTCCCACTAAGGATAGGCCAACCATCTTGCTTGTGCACATACTAAGCGCCAGACTCACTTTTGCGTCTGCAGAATTGTGCCTCAAACCCTTGTGCCTACATTGGTCTGCATATTTTTACCTCAGCCTGAGTCGTTCCAAGGCCGTGGTGTCCAATCATGGCCTGCTCCAACACGCTGCAAGTCCCCATCGATCGACAATTCCGCCCCAGAATTCTACTAGAGAACAAAGGAGAGGGGTCGGGTCGCTGAAAATAGGTCTCGTGGCGGAAGGTTTGGGGCATGGCGGTCTGCGCGATGCAGCCAAATGGCGGCAGGGATGCGATGGGTGCGCGGGATAGAAGCCTCACTTAGTATGTGTCCTAGACACAGACGTCCACGCGTAACCCACAAGCGCGCTTCTGGTCTTGGCTGCCAGCCTCGAGCTACCCAACACTCATACCATTGGCGTGTCCATACGGCGGCCGCACCATCGCATGCAGGGTCACTAATTGCCGCAGGGAGCCCAAGTTGGGGGTTTGCTTAGCCTCTTGGCAGGGGTGGTGTTTACCAATTGCGAGGCTGAGATTAAGCGCTCAGGTCTTCGTGGCGTTTGTTAGGCCATAAGCACGGACAAGGAGGAAACAAACTCAGCTGGTGACATCCTCCAAGCTTAGCCTGTCAGACGGCTCTCCAAAATTCCTCATCGCCGAAGCGCACTGTATCTGCAGCCCTGGTATAATCATGAGCTTTCCCTGGCCAAGTTATGTCGCATCAAAGACTTTTGCGTAAACTTCCAAATTCACACTGACTCTCTTCCATTGTGTTTTGATGAAAATTTCTTAGTCACATTTTGGCACTTCAAGGATGTCACGGGCATTGAATAAGGCCTTGAGCCAAGGCCATGTGGTAGGTGACTTTTCCCCTGCGAGCAATGAATGTGAATGGAAGCTCCACATATTTGAAGCGACAGACGGTAACAAGCCCGCTGCATTACTCGATAGCCTGTACTAACCCATTCATTCAGAGTATCCTCGGGGTCGTTGGGTCTCCGATTCAAACACTCTGCATCTTCATGAGAAAGCTTCTTTGAGAATAGTGTAGGTTGGCTATTTCCCATCTCACAGCACAAATTCAAAGCAACTCGGCGACGCTAACAATGTTAGTTTTGCACCGCTAGACCTCCCGCACCACAATAATTGGCATCAGAATCGCATCTTGTTCGACATATATGACATTCCCAAAGACTTTGCAGAAGAGCGACACCGATCAGTTAGCCACAGCTTTGGTCATCGAAGCGAGCCAGATGCCTGTTCGTTTTGGTTCCACTTTCTGTGCAAGAATGTTGAGGCCGACAGTAAGAAACCCGACCATACAGAGCAATTGAACAATATTGAAGGAGGGTACAACAAAGTCAGCCAGCCTTCAGAAGTCGATCAGGGCTGGATGCGGGCTGGTTTCTTCATGAAGGTTGACTCTAAAAAATGCATTTCTCTGGTCTGCTTCGGTGCTCCATCCGAGGTACTCCAAAGTGTCATACAATTTACAGCAAGCAATTCTTTAGATACTGTCGCCACAGAGCCGATGCTCCTCTTTGATCTGGTGTTGAGCGGTCTTTTCCGGGTGGTCGATGACACAGCCTGGAAGATGAGTGACACATTCAGTCCCATGGAACATGTACGCCTATTCGCACCTGTCCATTTTTCTTACTGACCTCCATAGTCATTGCTTCGGTACGCGGATTCGACTGGTGATCCCAAATGCGAAGTGCCATTCGCTATGCTTCACACCTGCGCCAAAAATATCATTTACATATCTGAGGCATTAGACTCATGTGTCATGGTTCTAAATTCGACTTTGAGGCTTGTTGGAAAACATCCATGCTTCAGAAAGGACGCTGCTGGCCATATGAATCGTACACAGGTCAAGGAGTCGCTCCAGTACCGGTTGTCTCTGTTCCGCTCTAGCAAGTTACGCGTGAGGAGCTTACAAAAGCGCGTTGACAACATGCTGAGGCTGTCGTTTCATCTAGTCACGGAGAAAGATTCTGGGGTTCTCATGCAAGACTCAAAAACGATGAAAAGTATCGCAAGAGTCACAATGATCTTTCTGCCAACGACTGGGGTAGCGACCATTATTGGGTCCCAGCTTTTTCTAACCGAAGTCCAACATGACAAGTCTTGGGATATTTCGATAACACCTTTGTTCTGGACTATGTGGTGGATAGCCATTCCACTGACAATCGTCACGCTGCTGATTCCAATTTGGTGGGAATGGTACATGGCTCGAAGGAAGCGCTAGTGCTGAATTATTTGAATAATAAGTCACGCAACTGGTTACACAACATAATAAGGTTATCGCTTTGTAATAAGATCTTTCATCCACGGCATCCTTTCCTTCACTCCTTTTGTTCATAACGGATGTTAGAATCCGCCACCTTTTCCGCCAATGGCCGATTAATGCGGCAATACTGCAATCTTATTCATCACCACTTGGAAGTAAGATTGCGATCACATAGAATCCTAGCGGCAAAGAATACAACTCCAGAAACAAGCAACACCACACCTGTAAATGTGATCAAGTGCCGATATTCCTCCTCAGTACCGTGATGAAGAAATGCTCCGCCAATTGGAGTTCCCGTGAATACCCCAATAGCGCCCAGACTGAAGAATGCGCCCAATCTAGCACCGATGTTCTCGTCCGGTGAGATGCGTGCAACCACAGATGGTGTGACACTAATATAAATGCCGGAGAAATAACCTGAAAGCGTTAAATGGGGCGTCCGTTATTTTACACTTTGGGATGCTTACCATAAATACAAACAAATGCAATAATTACACCCGTGTTTGAAGAAAGCAGCCACATGGTGAGGCAAATCACACCGCATATGATTGTTGCAGGATATAAAAGGTTAAGGCTGCCCATCCAATTCGCGATAAATCCACCTCTATGAGCCATGGTCAGTCTCACTCAAGTTGGATCCGAACACTTGAAGGGCGTACGTTACGCGACCGAAGAAACTTGACGCATTAATCATTGATAGCAAGTAGCTGCTAATGGTGGAATTTGGGTGGTGCAGTTTCAGAAACGGCCCTGCTTTTCAGTTAGTCATACCTCCAACCACAGCGGAACGTGAGGGACTTTCCTATGAAATTGTATGGAACAAACACGCCGAGGTTACCAATGACGAGGGCAAGTGCCATGGCACAGTATCTGACATCTCGGAAGCCTTTAAAGTCCAAAATCTCCCTGGGAGATTTCAGAGGCTGTGGTGGGCGATTGGGTTTTGAGATGCAAATCGCAACCGCATAGCAAAACATGAATAACAAGGCCATGAGTCTTATCGTCCAAGGAAATCCGATTTCGGGGACGAGATGAGAGAACATGATTGGAAGGCTCATGCCACCCATGCTGCTTGCGCCTGCAACGATGCCCATTGCAATAGCGCGCTTCTCTTTGAAATACTGACCGGTTACGGACAAGGCCACCTGAGTGCCAAAGGCTACCGTGAGCCCACATAGCAATCCCTGCAAGCGAAATGAATATTTTATTCCCAAGTTATGAAGGATGTAAAAGTATACCTGACTAAGAAACTGCTGCCATATATGGCCGGGCTGCACGAAGGAGAGTCCGATGCAAGAAACCACGCCTCCAATTGCACCCACCAGATACAACCACTTGTCAACAGAGTAAGCAATTGCATTAATTTCTTCACCTTGGGTCTGATATACAACCCACCTTGAGGCCATACGCATCAAAGAGCGCACCAGACACCGGGCCAACAATGTACATGAGTCCAAGTTGAAGAGACCCAATCAGGGCAATGAGAGATGGAGAATAGCCGACGAGATAACTCTCGCTGTAGTAGTCTTGGAAAAACCCATAACTGTTCATGAAGCCAAAACAGGCAAAGTAGACCAAACACGATCCGGTAACGGTCAGCCACGCTTGTCGAGTGTTTTCATCTGGCTTTTGTTTAAAGTCATTGCAGCTCTCAACAACTGCTTCTTGTTCAATGTCGCAATCGGTCTTCATTTTTAGATATGTTTTAAGCAAATGGTGTCGTCGGGGTCGGGGTTGGGGAGGTCCCCAAGACAGAAACAAGTAAAATCTCTTCAAGACCGACAATAAATCTATTTTTTTGTCTTTGCCGGATATCGGCGCTACCCGTCAGCATCAAGATTCGACCTACGCGGCCCACACAAACCATGACTCACCCCGGCGAGACTGGCTTGGTTTAGCTTGCCCTCGCTGTCGTACCGCTAAAGCGAAAGTGGGTAATGTTGATATGCCCTGTCAGCGTCAGTGGGGTTGCAATCTATTTCCCCAGAGAGTGTCGGTGTGTTCAGATGGCTCTGGCAGTGAATTGTCAACATTGAATATGCAGGAATTGAGTTTTTGTGTATTTTGATAGTTTTATTTCGTCATTGACAAAGTTATGTGCCTTTGGTGGCTTCTCGCGACTAAGAAAGCCGAGCGGTAGGCTCCAGGCGGGTGATGCAGGAACCAGCCTGCAATAGTGGCATACAAATAATGTTCAAGAATAGTATCCATGACCTAGGCCCTTTCAGCTTAGCCAAAGACACAATCAACCCAGAGATGTACATTGGTGAGAGAGTTTGTGTTACTGTCATCAGTGTAGTTAAACAAAATGTCATTGAAATGATTATAGGACACAGAACACCATATGCTTGGCACGTATCTATAAGCTGCTTTGGTTGAAATTGTAGTTGTCATTGCATCGGAACTATTGCAGTCCTGTTTTAAATCCATGAAATAGTGAGGTAAGCGAGGTAGATGCACCATCTCGGATCTGGTTAATAGTTTAATCTCCACTAAAAGAACGTTCAACAAGGCTTTGTGCTGAGCCTACTTTTTGGAAAGCCATATTTCTAAACCATCCTCTCTCGCCGGCAGAATATACGCTCTCTACATGTCTTCGCATTGACCATTGATACATTGACCATTACAGCATGTAACAGCACCACCACAAGAGCCTAGATTGTGACGTCAGCGTAATATCCAATCTACAACCTGAGAAGGAAAGGTGAGCAATATCGTACCGCCAAAGCCTGTTTGGCAATCTGGAACGATCGCAGTTGAAGTCGAGGTACTGATTGAAGTGCTTGGGAGGCCTGATGTCGATGTTGTAGATATTGCAGTTGTAGGGCATATTCTTGCGCCTATTGAAAAGGGCGCAAAAGCCAGACAAGTTAGAAATTGAAGCAACATTGTATGTCTTTGCATCTTGGTACAAACAGAATAGAAAAAGATCCTGAGAGGCGACGGGCGATGCGGTCACTTTTCAATGAATCAGTATGATTAGTGCATGCGTGGAAAAAGAACTAGAGGGATGCGGTGACGAATTCTGGTTGGCATTTTCGCGTGGCCTCGACAACCTTTGTAGAGCGATGTGTGGGTCTAACTGAGAATGGGACTTTGAAGTGGATTAACCAGAAGATAATTATAGCCATCCACTGTTGTCGACAGGAGTCAAAGAATTTGCCAATTTATTTTCAGAGCCACTCACGGATGGATGCAAGTCACGAAGGGAATAGAGCAGTCTTTTGGCAATTCTAGCATGGAAATGGTTTATTGATGGAAAATGAATCAATTGCTAGGTATTTATTGGAAAATTACAATTGCTGTGCAAGGCAGACATAATTCAGCATCAATATGCTGTAGTGAACCAGGCCTCTTGTTGCAGGCCTCCTCCCGAGTTTGACAGAATATGGCGGTCTTCTCGCAAAATAAAGCATCCGGAATATTATTTGTCTAAATAAACAATCAGTGGCACACTTAATAAACACCATGATATAACTAGACAGTGCAAGCAAAACCAGGGTCGTAATAATCAATTGGCTCCTCGCAGGAGGGGGGGAACTCTGGGGCATTAACTCTTGAAAGGGAGAACATGCCACAAATCGCAAGATCGTTGTGACAATACTACTAAATCGTCAACTATCAACCAAACACCAGAATACACATTTTTCCCCCATCGCCGGGGCGCTTCGCGTAGCCCCGGTTCATCATTGATTCATTATTATCAGACTCCATGATAATAGCAAAGCTGAGTGTCCACGAGGCTCATTCTACTGGCAAGTAGAAGCGCTGCTTTCCACCCCGAAAACTGTCTGGATACCAAATGATAGCTGGTCGAGTAACTTATTCAAATCTGTGGGGTCTTTTGACCATATGCCTGGACGCAGATCAATAGGGCAAATGGCCAATTCGCTGCTTTGTGGGTGCACCAACCACACGCAACGACGTGTAAAAATTCCGATTTATCTGAATCGATACGTAGAACCTCTTTTGGCTCGCTACAGAGGTTCGACCAACTTTCCGTAGATGGCCCAGATTCGGAAATGACAAACCGGCCGATTCGCGAAAAGGCAAAAGCGGATATGATTTGGTAGCGAGCATGATGTGATGAATACCTGGCCACCAAGACGTGCATAAATTGGCAATCCACATGTGAAAGTTTTAAAACGCACATTTCGTTTAGAAAGACACCAATGTCTCACCGGCCTGGATAAATATCTCGACTCGCACCAAGACGCCAGTGAGACGGCGGGAGCTGAGGCTCTAGCGCCGCAAGACTGCATTGTGCCTCTCCAATCGCAGCCCGACAAAGCCATCCCAGGTCGGAGCTCTGCACCGCGAAGTCTCGTTGGCCGCGGGCGAGAAGCGTGGGTGGCGCAACGCAAATCCGTCCTTTGTCACCTGCTGTGTTACCCTTTACCCTTTACCCCTCCCATCGCATCACCTATCGCGCACAGCCCTAAGCAACGAACCCTGGCAACCTACATACACCAAGCCATGTATATTCGGCAACCAGATCCTCCGGGCACCATCGACCCTGCCTGGCTGACGTCGTGCGCCTCCCCTTTACCCGGTGCCGTGCCCGCCCCGAATGCCTTCCAGCAGCTTACCCCTCCGGCGACTCCGAGCAGCCCGACGCCGGCGCCGCGGTGTGTCGCGCCCCCGCTGGCTCGAATATCATCCGACTGGGACCCCAAGCACGACATTGTCACGCGCGGAACCTCGCAGTACCAGGCAATCAGGCGCCAGTTTGAAAATTCGCACGGCTCAAAGGGAAAGCCGGCCGGTGCCAGATCACGGCACATATCACATTTCGGCTACTTCCGTAGACAGACGGGTGGCGACCCGGACAGTGCGCGGCTGAATATTCCCGTCATTCCTGGAACGCCGCCCGGGGCCAAGGTCCTGGTCGACAAGGAATCCGCCTCCATCTTGGACATTTACCTCTTGCGCGCTGACATTGCCAAGAATGCAAACTATTCCCGCAGGCATCAGGTGGGTCGAAGAAAAACAAACAAAAAAACCGAGGTGCACATTTGCATCATGATGCGGAACTGCTGACAGTACCCTCTCAACCAGGTTGTCATTCATGCCGATAATGAAACATACTCGCTGTACACTCACGACAGCGGTGTCGGGAAAAAGGGTTCAAGCACGCGGATTTATGGAAGCACAGATCTGAGGCATGTGATGAACAGGTTTCGAAAGGCCTTCCGCAGAGACACGGGCCTGGTCTGGAACCGAAGATACGACTCGTCGTGCAGACACAACCCCAGCTTGTTCACCTTTGTCGAGCTGGACTATACCGGAACCTTTGTGTGTCCGAGCGTTCCAGAGTATGACGAGATGGGTTCTGGGGTGATTGACGAGGTCAAGGATTTAATGGAGCTGATGCTGTACGGCGCGTGCATGGACAAGAAGAAGAGCGTCGACAGGAGGCCGGACAAGTCCAAGTGCTGCCTGCCGTTCAGCGCACCGTACGAGCAGCTTAGTGCGTGGTCCATCTTCATGGGCTTCAAAATCCTCGAAATCATCTTCAAGTACCTTGCATCTGCGCGCCCGTTCCAGTGGAAAGCGATCCTCGCGGCGTCGTCGTGGTACCGCAGCCGGATCCCGTTTTGCGCCGAGCACGGCCGGCCGCCCGTGATATCAACCTACCACACGCTGTCTCTGGAGCTCAAGTTTCTGTACTCGCTGCACGCGCGGCGCGAGATAGCCCTGATGATGGTCGAGGTGACGCGCCGCGCCTCGCTCCAGCTCAGCACGCACAAGGCGCTCTCGCAGCCGCTGTACCAGGCCTACAGCTCTCTGCGCCACGGCTTCCGCCGGCTGACGGACGATTCGACGCTCGAGTTTCGGAGCCTGAAGGAGTACCTGGAGAAGTCTAACCACCAGACGCACTACCGGACTATACAGCTGCAGGAGATTTACAGCGTCTTTGTGAAGCGCAGCCTGCCGAACCCGTACCTCGACTGGATCCAGTCGGACCAGCGCGAGGCCGCCTGCTGCGGCGACAACAGGCTCCTGCTGTGGCACGGCACCCCGCTCGACTCGCTGCTGGGCATCCTCGACGTGGGTCTGCAGATACGCAGGCGAGGCGCCAACTTTACCGGCACCATGTTCGGCAACGGCATCTACCTGGCTGACATGTCGAGCAAGTCGGCGGGCTACTGCAAGCCGGAGTCCGGCGGCGAGGCCGTCATCCTCCTGTGCGAAGCCGACACGGGCACGCACCGGAGAGAGTGCTGGACAAGCATGAGCGACGGGCACGAGGTTATCGAAAAGTCGCTGGGCAGCAAGAGGTGTGTTCAAGGCATGGGCCGCGTCCGGCCGGCTGGCTGGAAGAAAGTCGATTGGGACATGGGGGGACTACCGCGCACGGGGAAAGAGTCAATATTAATGGTCTGTAGAGGGCATAATTTTGTTTGTTTTTTATTCTTCGTTTCTTCCATTCGGTATTGCTACAGTTGACGCGCATGGTCATCCTAACGAACATTTCCACTGACAATCATTGGCAGCCCGATACGAGTATGCCGTACACTGAACACCACTCAGGCGGATGCCTTGCCTTTAACGAATACGTCATGTACGATCCCTCGCATCTGCTCATTCGTTATCTGTTCAGGGTGAAAATTGGCAGATAATAGTCGAGGTCGAAATGAGTTGGAATGTAGCTACGTTGGCATTATGGGAGAAGGATGCCCCGACAGCGCTTGCGAGGAGTTTCAAATGCACCTCATAAAATCAATACCCGGCTCACTTCCACAACCAACAAACCGACCTCTAGACCAATAAAAGAGCGGCTATAGACGCCGTTCTACCCAATGCTATATCGATATTTGTCTCTTCGGAGCAAGATATTCTCATCAAATCAACCATTAATCACGGCCTCCGTCACTTCAACTACGCCGATTATCAGCCCTGAATTTTCTGTCCAAGTTGCATTCTTCCAAATAAACAGCGGCAGTAATACACTTTTGCAAAGCCGGTCCGAACAGTCCTCCCTTCTCTTCCCGCCGCCGCACCTCCAACCAGGCCACCCCTGCCAACGTCGTCGATGGCGACATGTAGGACGTGGAGCCGACTTTGCTTTTACCCCATCTTGGCCGGGCCTAAATTTAGTTGATGCAAGATGATCGGTGGCTGCCCAGTCCTCCTGCGCCTCTGGTAACCCTTGCTCGGCCAGGTCGGCCATAGGAGACCCGACCAACCACAATACTAGAGTTTATTTCCCAAGACCATGTTACTTGGTTTGCCTCGAATGTCTAAACTTTGAGTTTTGCTGAAAACGGCACTGGATAATTTACTTTGATCCCCCCTCCCCCAACCTGGTTCATGACGATCACAGGCAAGCCACAAAGGCTTCAGCCCCTTGGAACAGGTGGAGACTGGGTTGTCGCGAAAATCTCTGTGGGGATTGCAGCATGCCACACTGGGTCCAAAATTAAGCATACATGTATTAATAGAACACGTTGCCATCCTTCTCGGCTGGTCGGCGTCGTGGCCGGTCCGGCCGTGTCTTATGGCCGCTGTGCCAGGGGCTTCCATTCACAGTTTGGGATAGTTGCAAGGCTGATTCACGGCTGCTTCACCATGTTGCTGGGTGCAGATCCACCCGTTATGTCACAGCAACGGCAACACGGTGGAAATGGTATGGAGAAAAGAGGCTTGGGCTGCTTGAGCACGTGGAACGCTTGTCATCAAATCTAGCTCAAACACACGGGGTTCCAAAAGCACCAATCAGCCGTTGGCCACGACCAGACAACGAGGATATCGTCTTCCACCATGACATGACGCGGCAAGGTTTCGCATCCCTGTCGCTTTCAGGAACGCGTAATGCAGGCCGCATCGTGTGGGCCCGTGTCGGCTCGGAGCGAGATCGGAATAACGTCGGGTGGCCGTCTGTCATCTAATCAAACCCGGGCCCCCCCAAGCAAAGCCGAGTGGTAAAAAACAAAACCGCCATTTGCTGTCCCTCCAGCCAAGCCAAGCCGGCGGCCACGAATGATGCCCGAGATCAAGCTCGTCGTCCACCGCAACAAGGCCTGGCCACCAAAGTATAGCCCAGGGTGTATCACGTGCCGGTGCGTTGCTGCCCTTCCTCTCGTTCCACTGGCTCTCCGCTGACATGCGTGCGCGCGTAGATGTAAACTCTCAAAAAACCGTGCGATGGAGAAGGGATGCATGAGCTGACGTCATCTAGCGAGGAGGGTCAAGTGCGATCAGGCCAAACCTGTGTGCAATAAATGTAAGTTGCTGCGACGCCGTGCTCCTCCCACTTAATTGCGCCCGTCTCACGCCACGATGCCCAGGTTCCGGTCGCGGGCTGCAATGCCAGCGTCTGTCTCACACAAGCAGCCGTGCGCTGCAGCACAACACCGCGGCGGCGGCCGTGTCTAGGCTCAAGTCGAATCCCAGCCAGTGGCCGACGCGCGCGGGCTCCCTGGAAGACGCAAAGTCGTTTGGCTTCTTCATGGGATACTGCATCCCCATGCTGTCCAATGGCTTCGGCGGCGAGTTCTGGGGCCGCATCGTGCTGCAGACGGCCCACGTGGACCCGGCCATCCTGCACTCCATCACATCCATAGCCATGCTGCTGGACGATGTCCCTGCAATGAAACCCAACTGGGGCCCTTTTCCAAAGATTTATGAAACAAAAAAGAGCCAGCTAGCCCTGGTGCACTACGGCAAGGCCCTCAAGCACCTGAACCACTCCAAAAACCTCCATTCAACAAACTTTATCAGCCTAGCATGTTGCCTTTTGTTTGTGTATATCGAGGTTTGTCTCTTTCCGCTGTTTTTACATCCCACATCTAATTGTCAAACCTAGTGTCTAATAGGGAACATACCCAGCGCCTACAAGGTACTAACGAGCGGACTAAGGTTGCTGTGTGACTCCGGGTCAGACTCGGTGAACCTCCAGACTATCCGTCCCTTCAACGACTTTGTCTCCATATTTCTTCGTCTAGATGCATTTTTTGTACAAGTCAGTGGTCCCCATTTTGTCCAGTTTACCCTACCAAATGTCTAAACAACATCACAGCTCCGACGCTTCCGCTGGCCAAACGAGCATCCGGCACCTTTAATTCAACCCACATTAACGATACCATTTTACTTTACTAATCTGAGCGAAGCATCATATTACTTGAGCATTCTTATCAACATGTGCCAGCGCCTTCCGAGAACCGAGGGCAGCGCATTAAAGCATGCGTCTGATCTGGCCGGGTACCGCAACCTGTTTCAGGATTGGAACACGGCATTCCACAAACTACCGATAGTTTACTCCAGTAACCTGTCCGTGTCGGAGAAGCACAACCTCTACCTGTGTTTTATATGGAAGCTCGACACCCAAATAACGCTGTTCGGCCCCCAGGGAGGGGAGCCAGAAATGGGCTGGGACGCCCACCACAAGGAATTCGAGCAACTGCTCCACTACGCTGTCGAGGTCTGCGCCCTTGGTGCCGAGATCAAAACCAAGGGCCCGGATTCCTACTCCCTCGGCGGAGGGCTATATCACCCCCTCTTCCGACTCGTCACGAGGTGCCGGCACCCAGAGGTGCGAAGGCCCGCCATCTCCCTGCTAACCAGGTACCCCCACGCCGAGGGGCCTATCCACGGGCCTCTGTATTCCAAGATTTTGTACAAAATTGTCTCCATAGAGGAGACTGGTCTGCGAGACGTCAAGACAAGCTCTGACATCCCCGAGACTTCGCGAGTCGTGTTTATTAGCTTATACCTGGTGGACGGAGGGAAGAGCGCCGAAATCATGTACTCGAAGCGGGTCGGGTCAGAGAACAGATCCCGCTTTGCTCTACAAGAGAAGGTGTCGCTGGAATTTATGCAGAGCTGAGTGCAGGATAGACTGAAACAGTCGCAAAGCTGCCTCGGAATACATGCTCATATCCGGTCGGGATGATAATACAAATGTCAATTTTGACTAATTAACCATTTATCAGTAACACGTGACAGCTTTGCGTCCCACTAGGTGCCTCCCTGCTTTGGCTCAAGTGAAGATGTGAGGAGATGCTCATATAGTTGCCACCATCGCTGACCACATATGCATTTAGACTGTTCCCTGCTGCGGCTTCTATTCATTCTTGTCCACTTGTGGCAGCTTCTCTCGGAAGAAGGATATAATTCATGATTGGTACAATGTCAAAAATAGTCAGACTCTTAAGGCTTCTATATTTATCATCTTCGCTTGCGTGGTAAGCGCGTCTTGTGAACTTGACTCAGGTCGCTCTTTGCTTTTCATCACGTCAAAAAAAAATAATGTGCTAAAAAAGAATTACTAGTAAATTTCTATCAGCTCGCTACAGTAAATTTCAACATGGTTTAGCGGTCAACTGTGGTGCTTCGTGTGTATTTCAGAGCTCTTCATCATCACTCATGCAAAGATATGTGGTGGTGTTAGCATTCTTTCGCGTTGTTTCCGACGCTCCAATGGTGCAATGGAAAAATAAAAGCCGCATTCGCTTATGAATAACTTGATTAATTATCTTTTTCATTCTCACGCAAACTACTTCTTCTCTCGTCTTGTCCGAGCACCATTTTGTCTTGTCAATCTCATCCTACAGGGTAGCTGCTTGGTCCCGGTTGCCGACGCCAACTAAAACCGTCTACAAAATGGAAACGCGCGGGAGCGACATTGCATTTGGCACGTTGATTAAAATAGTTGGGACTGAATAAAGAGCACTTATCTCTGTTGCAGAACCAGAAAAATACTGTACCACATTGAAATGCAAGCAGTCAAAGCAGGCGCTTAGCTATCACGCAGGTTGGCTGGAAGCGCCGCAGAGGGCCAGTCAAAAACGCGATTCACATCACACTGTTGGGCGCACAAGGATTTGGCCCGCCGCATCCGTCATGTTGGTTTGAAAATGTGAAGGGAACCCTGTTTCCCTTTGCTATTTCACAACCAACACGCCGATCCCACTCCACCCGGTCTCGCTAGTCGTCCAACGACAAGACCTGGCCAGGCACTACTGCATGCTAAGCAGCACGTCACCAACAGGAAAAAGACAGCAGCCAGAACACCCATGTGTTGATGGGGGGTTGTTCATGTTGCGCAACACAAAGGATGGCCCGAGGAAGGATTGCGGGGTTGCAATCTGTGGCTCTGCTGGTCTGGCGACGGCTTTGCGCACCACGGCAAGGCGGCCAAAACAGGTAAACGAGCGGGAGCGCGCCTATCGGAATGGAACAGCCAATTACAACCAAGTACTGGGCGGGGCATGCGTCGGCTCAACACGACGGCGCGTGAAAAGGCGTCAGCTGCGATATGCCGGATGGGCCGCACTTGGTTACATTTGAATTGCATCTTCCTGTTCAACAAGGTCTGCTTGTGAAACACACATTGCGTGACTTTTCCCGCCCCTCACTAGTCGGGGGATAAGCCGGGAAGCCATGTCTGCCTTGGGAGGACTTGGCGGCAGCGCCCTTCCACCATGACCATCCATGCCAACAGAGTTTTGGCTATGCTTTCTTTTTGGTGCTTGTCGCCCATGACCGAGCTACCCGCCCCCTTGCCGAGGAGAACAAGCCTAGCATAGCGGGGACTATGCATATCGTACACTTTGTTTCGCCGCACCTTGACATTTCCCAAAGCATCTGGTCGCAGCCGAAAATGGGCGATACAGATGCCCATCCACATGACTCGCCCAGACACGACTACTGCGCGCTAAAACCCGTCAATCATCTATCAACCTTTCCTTGCGGCATGTTTATTCCGGGATGCCTGGATGCTATATAACAGGTCGGGAATTCCCTTTCCCAGCCTTGTATCTTTATCTTCTGGCATCAAACACACTCTCCCCCACCCCCCCCCAGCCGACCAACTAACCCACACTTGTCATCGGCGACTCGAGAAGAAAAATGTCGTCTACGCAGAACTCACAGCGCACGTCTCAGCGCACCTCCCAGCGCCCTGCTGAGCACAGCAGCACCCCGAGCGCCGACGACGCTCAAGGAACCAAGTTTGGGCCCAGCTTCAAGCCCGACTTTAGCGAGTGCTTCAACGGCAACAAGTTCCAGCCGCTCGGCACCGTTTTCGTGCCCGTTTTTGAGCCCAACTTTTCCAACTGCTTCAACAACAACTGCTACCGAGGCAATGACGGTTCCGATGACGGCAACAACAATAGAGGCCGTCCAGACCCCGAGAGAAACGGACCCAGCTACCCCCACGAAATGGGAGTGGTCCTACGCGGATCTGCACCCCAGAACGGCACAGAGTTTGTTTCGCCTCGACGATTTGTGTTGGCATCTTCTTACTGACCTTGCACTAGCCATGCTCAATATTCACACCGGAATGGATTGCCCAGAACCAACGGAGCAAGAGGCGTGATAAGAACGGACCAGATTTACTGCGAAGGCGGAAGTAAGTGATTGGCAAGGCGTATGGATCTGATGCGTGTTATTGGCTTTGGATACGAATGAATTCCCCCGCTGCCTCGAGATAGGCTGACGTGCTTTTTTGGCTGGGTCCGTGGACGCCTCATATGCTCTGTGTTGTATTAAGAAGAATAATCGAGGTCGATTGTCTCGGAGTCCCCGCTTTGATTCACATGGTTGGCTCAAATGCCTGGTTGTCGCCCAGATGCATTGGCACCAACCCACTATTTCCAATGATCGTCACATTTGCCATTGGCCTGGCGTTGTCTGACGGGGCATTTTTGGCGCCAAAAGCCCTCTTCGGAAACACCTGCCTTGTCCTCCCCATCTTTGTGCCTTTGCTGCCAAGCTGATTAGTAGATACAACGAGCTCTTGCGACTAGTTATCTATCTGGATGCCTTCACGGCTCCACTTGTAGTCCGCTTTCCACAATCTGCATGATAAGTGTTTTTTATTTGGCTGAGGAAAGAGCTAGATGGGCTAGCTTGTTTTCAACTCGTATCTTGAGACATTCCGCAATGCAAGTAACCTAGCCTAGGCTGAAGCGTGGATGCCGTCTTGTATACATTATAACATTTGTCCGCGGTCCGAATCTTTAAACGAGTATTTTGTACACGTGATTGCTTTCTGGAGAGGAGATGAATTTGGCGATGGGAAAATTGCATCTTGAATTTTGGGAAAAATGCTTTAATCTTAAAATCCGTGTCTTGCCATTGGAATCTCGTTCTATTGTGCTGAGACTTGGCCAGCTCGCGCGAATTGGTTCTGAGATCTGAGACAAGCAGAAGGGAGAAAGCATTGCAGATTTATACTTGGGCTCTGTCTCCCTGATGGAAAACGCCCTCCTGACACGCTTCATAGTCGATATGATTTGGAAAAGGCTATTTTGCATGACCACACCGCTGGCCGGTGTCTTCGCCGCACGGCAATGTCCCTCACTCTCAGCGTCGGACTCCCTTACGCTTGGGCCCGCAAGTACCTCGAGCGCGTCGACAGAATTATCCACTGCAGCGTTGACCACAACCGTTCCCACCATGGTAATCGCCGCCACTTCAACCGAAACTACATTCCCTACCTTGACTACGACAATAATCACAGCTACTGGTAAGATACTATCTACCATCAAGACTTTGGCTTTAGCATCCACACACTAAACCTTCTCTCAACTAGGTTCCAGCTACTTGTGCGAGTTTGAGGTCACGTATGGCCAAAGGATTGTGTCCGTGGCCGGGGTTGGCCCCACTCAGCAGCAAAATGCCAACTCCCTTCTTGATTGCATCTCGGAATGCAACCGCGAAATCTTTTGCGGAAGTGTCAGCTATGATACCAGTTCCAATCATTGCACCTTTTTTGCTGTCAATTACGCTTTTGTCTTCGCTCTGGATTCGAATTCAGCCTCTGCAGTAATTCTACTAGACAGCTGTTAGAAGGGTTAGCTGCAAGTGTAGTTTGACGGTGTCGAAGGATCCCAGGCAAGGCATGCCTTTGAATGAATGAGAAGGTAGACAGTCAAAGTATCCATCAGACTTTAATATCTGTATCAAGGATGGTTATTTTTATGTTAGCTTTGTATCAAGTTCAATCAATTGAAGCTATCAAGGCTAATGCGCATGTGTTGCCACGTCCCGTTTTATCCCTCAGCTACTATGATAAACATGGTGAGTGAACCGAGTCTATCGGGACCTGCCCTCGCAAATGGCGGCGATAGTAATAATACTAACAGCTAAGAATAGTCCGGGGTGGAAGATATTTCATTCAAGGCTGCAGTTGTTGCAACCTTTGATTATCTGATTATGTGTGTCTGGGAAGGGTTATTGTAAACTTTAATTATCTACTTATGTGTCTAGGAATATGCTTACAAAAGAGACAAGCCAAGTGGGCGCGTGCCCTATTTGGATCCAAGCGGAATCAAGTTGGGCACGCACTCAAAGGAAATCTTGATGCACTGGTCATCGTAGGCCCTGCATGTGTCCATTTTGAGCGGCTCGGGGCCTTCGGCCATGTCCGTCAGATTGCCAAGGTCCAGAGGCGCCGAAAACGACTTGTCTCGGTACTCGACCCGGTCGCCGCCGCCGTCGCGCTCGACAACTACAACCAAGCCGTCAAAGGCGTGTTTGTCCACCAAGGTCGGCTCAAACTTAAAGTGCTTGAGCGGACCCTCCAGCTCGTAGCTGTAGTCGATGCTGAGCTTGGCCGGGGTGCCGGTGAAAGGATTCCTGGCCAGATCAACATCGAAGGCGCCCTGGCCGACAACGGCGAACTTGAGAACCGACAGGTGAACTGGCTCTATGTACTCAGTCGAGGCTTCTGTGCGGTGGCCACCTTCGTTCGTGGACATGGCGCCGCCAACGTTGTTTTCAACGCGAACGTGGAGCATGGCGATGGAGAATCGATGCAGTGCAAACTTCAACGATGGTGTAGGTGGCAGGACAACTGACAAAGCCGTCGAGATGGCCAGGGTAAGAAGTCCAGCCCATACGTCACCTCTGGCGGTGTTTATATATCCTGGCACCCGCATCTGTTCACAAACTATTGAGCGCTGCGCCACTATTGAGGCCGACTTCAGCTGAAGCTGGTCAAGTCAGCTTGGCGCTTGCAGCCACAAGACAGCACGTCCATAGAACCCTGCTAGCTGATTGGTGCGCGGCTTTGCTTCTCGGCTCAGCATTTCCACTTTTGACAGTCTATGCCATGGGCGTTTTTCCTCATTCAAGCTGCAGCTTTTCAATAGCCTGCGGCATGCTGCACTTTTTGGTACGTTTGTCTAGACTATCGATCACTAGTTACTCTTGTTCGGCCACGCCTAGCGCGTGGCAGAATCAGCCTCGAGCACTCAGTCATGGTCGAATCAGTATTTTCAAACGGGACGGCATCATATTTCCACGGCAGTCCAATCATAATTTATTATGTACAAAGGCAATCATATTATCAAAAGCGTAAAATCATTCTCATCATGCTATATCCACATCTCACTCAAGCCTTGAGGACCTCGATGCGCAGGGTCTTGCCCTTGGGAAAATCCCAGGTTCGGGAAATAGCGGCGGCGCCGCCAGAGGTAATCGTGTACGGGCCGATCTTGGGGTTGATCATCTGCACCATGATATTGCAGCCACCCCAGGGATCGTTGTCCATTGCGAGTGCACAGTCGATCTCTTTGGCATCGCTCGGCTTGGGCTTGTACTCGATGGTCATGGTGCGCGGCTTGGGGCCGGCAGGAGTGGCCGCCGAGAAGGTCGCGGTGAGCTTGCCGCTCGGCTTGCCGGTATCAAATGGGACTTGGATGCTTGATTTTCCCTTGTAAGCGTTGCCGGGATCAACATTGTTGACAGGCAGGTCGATGCCGTTATGCTGGACCTTGAGGCCGGTGCCGATGTTGTCAACAAAGTGGAAGAAGAAGGGGGTATCTGTTGTCTGCATCTCAGACATTTCGGCGTTGGCTTGGAAGATGGTAGGTTAAGAAGATGACACGAGTGAAAGGGCCCGAGTGCAAAAGCGAGCTTTGAGTCTGATCGAGTGCCAAAATTATGAATCTGGAGAACCTTGACCCAGCAGCTGGAGAGCTCGATATTTATAATGTCTTCGAGCGCCATCACCGCCGTCTGACCAGGCCCTATCTCCTTGACATTCAGCTACCATCCTTATTGGTGCTAGTGTGCTGGATCTTGGCAGCTGAAAGCTGGACGCTAACATCATCAGACGCACCCCCGAACTTGCCTGTAGGCGCTAGTCTGGACCCAGCGCCTGCTACGTCTCATGCGGCATTGTTTCAGTCACATTACTGGCCCTCTCCCATTCCAAATACATCAATAATGCGTAAATTCGGTAACATGGCCAATTTGTGCAACTATCTGGGCCGAGTTCGTCTCTAAATCTGCCTATTATTTGCTGATCGGATAGTTTTGCGTCTTCCGGCGGTCCCCGCAGCCGGCGTCAAGGCAGAAAGAATGGACGCGATGCTGACAGAGCCAAGATGTTCTGAACAGCAGCGCAAACTGCAGAAGGCCCCCTCCCAAAAAAGACCCCGGCTGTATTATTTAATTTTATGTCATATCCCGGAAGAACAAGTGATCCTAATCGCCATTGCGCCCCGAAAAGAACATAGAGAACCCAAAAAGTCCATGTTGAGCGAGGTATTCGATGGAACGTGATATTTGTGGTTTTAAGTAGTGCTTTAAATTAATTCAGGGTGCTCATACGCTATTTGTATTTGCGAAATCATGGGTATTTTGCACTCTACTCAGTCTTTGTAGACGTCTCAACCTTCTCGACCTCAGTGGGCTTTTCTTCCTCGGTTTCCTTGGACTCAGTCGACTTTTCTACCTTGACGGGTTGCTCAATCTCAACTAGCTTTTCCACTTCGGTAGGCTTCTCGGCTTCGGTAGATGCCTCAACTTCAGTTCCGTTGCTTTGTGCAGGAGCCACCACCTCTGTAGGTTTCTCTTCCACAGCACGCTTCTCCTCTTCCGCCGCTTCCGACTCAGTGGGAACCTCAGCCTCGATAGAGGTCAATGACTCTGCAGGCTTCTCCTCAACAGGTTTGTCCTCCACGATGGGCTTCTCCTCCTCGACGGGTTTCTCTTCCTCGACGGGTTTCTCTGCCTCTTCGGGCTTCTTGACCTCAGTGAGGGTTTCAACCGGAGCGCCGTTGACCTGAGCGGGAGCCTCCTCCTCCGGTGCCTTGGCTTCAACGGGAACCTCGACTTCAGGAGCTTCCGTGGTCTCTGTAGGCTTCTCGACTTCGGCCGGCTCCTCTACCTCAGCAGGCTCCTTTACCTCAACAGGCTCTTCGACACAGGTAGCCTTCTCAACTTCAGCAGGCTTTTCCGTCTCAGTAGAGCTCGCTACCTCGACGGGCTTCTCAGTCTCAACGGGTGCTTCGACCTCAGCCTCGTTTACTTGAGTAACATCCTCCTCTGTTGGTTTCTCGTCCACAACTGGTTCCTGCTCTTCTGAAATGTTTGGTTCGGCGGACTCTGGGACCTCTGCAGGTGCTTCCTCCTCCACAGCCTTCACAGCCTTCACAGTCCCCTCGGGCTCCTCGGGCTCGACTGGCTGTACCTCTGGCACAGACTTATTGTCTTCCGAAATTTCCTCGGCTTTGGCGGGGGCTTCCTCTTCGACAGGGCTCTCAGCTGGAGTCTCGACCTCGACCGGAGTCTCAGCTTCAACGGGAGTTTCTACTTCAGAGGGGCTCTCAACCTCGGTGGGCTTTTCTTCTTCGACCTCATTGGAATCAGCAGGCTTCTCCTTTTCGGTGACCGTCTCCTCAACAGGCTGCTCTGCTGTCTCCTCTGGCTCAGTCGCCTTGCTCTCCTTCAGCTGCTCGATGGTCTCATTGGCAGCGACAAGCTGTCCCTCAAGGTCGGTCTTTGCTTTCACCAGCGTCTCAATCTCTGCTGAGGCTGCAGAGAGATGCCTCAAGAGGTCATGAACAGTCTTGGCTTCGACCTTGAAGCTGTTCAAGAGAGCAATAGCTTGCTTGGCTACATCTCCGTACTTCTCGACAGGGACGATATCTGCGAATGTCTTAGTAGTCGCATCGCTGTTGAGAAATAAAAAGCTTACCAGCTTCTTGAACATCCCAGGAGTCATCAAACCACGCCATGATGAGGATAGAAGTTAGACTGGGTAGTATGGGCGTTGGAAAAGTATTAATCAGTTGGCAGATCTTGCCGTGAAAGACTGAATAAGCAGTAGCTGATTTCCCTTTGAAAAGGTAGGAGAGGCCAGTCTTTATATGCTCCCCCAAATTGTATTCATTGCTGTGATTTTAATGAATTTATTGGTAGCTAATTGCGGTTAAACACGCCACCCTCGCGTACCAAAGAATAAGTTTCAACTCACGCGACCCTTCGGCCGAAGGCTGGTCGTCACAACCAGGAGCTATGCATTAAACCTTGCTACGTGGACGTTGCGTGCGAAGGCCTAGCCAATTGTGTGAGCCCACGAATGAGAGCAAAAGCACACCACTCCATCACCCACGTCTATTCCACCCCCGCAGCGAAGCGAGACCCCGGGATCTTTGAGCATCGGTGCATGACAGGCCATTTGGCGTCCTGAGCAGTGACAGCTACATGCAGGGACAGAAAACCCCTGCTGCGTGTACGCGCCATGTCTGTATTCATGGCCAGAACCTGCCTGAAGATAAAACATCTCAGCCAGCACATTATCCCGAAGAATTATCTGTGTGAAATGAAAGTACTTGACGGTGCCATTTGAGCTTCGACGAGACAGCAATCTGATATTATTTTTGTTGATTCTACCAAAAGCCAAACACAGGCTAGTGTGATATCATTGACACAGACGCAATTAGCGGGATTAAACCATGATGTGATATACCCCTCCAGGTCCCCCGCCTCAGACAGGGCCACGACGGACCCTGGAGAGTTTAGTGCCCACATCAGCAGATCGACCCAGTATTCTCATGGAGCCATCAAGCCTAGTGGCCCAAAGTGCGGAGAGCACCGGAGCTGTCAGTGCCTATTGACTGACTCCATGGCCAATCCCCTCGCCGGTGCGCACATGATCGTAAGAGCCCCAGCCACGATGATCAACGGCGTTGGTTTTGACTCGCACCTTACCACACCGCCATTCATTCCCCGTGAAGTGGAATGTCGATTTTGGAAACATTGGACCACCTTCTCGGTCGAGCATGCGGAGAGTGTGGATTTGGAGTTGCAATGCGCGCCGTCCGCCACCTCCGAGGTGCCTGCTAGCAGCTCCACCTCTTGCTCGTTGGTAGCAATACCTGTCCCAAATTTCGGTGCTGGTCCGATACTACGATATTGCATCGTACCTAAAACGGGCAAAGGGCTGGCTGATATTTCCTAGTCTGGACACTAGTGGCCCCATGTGTGCGAAACTGGCCAGATTATGTGGATTCGGCCATGGAAACCAAGGCGCGGGGGACGATTGTAGATGCTGTCAATCACTGTCTGTTTTTAGAACTGAATTTTTGATACAGATGTTGGAGGTGATGTCATAACAATGATCGAATGTGCGAGTTTAGTTTGGTGCATTTGCTCTAGAAATCCTCTCTAGTATAAGCCGCAAGTCATTTACGACCAGCAGATGACTGTTCACTCGAGGCCCGCCGCCCGCATCATGATTTGAACACCCTTTTGAGACTACCCATCGTATTCTTGTCATCTGTATCAGTTTTAAAAGGCTTGAGAAGAGTTTGGCTGCATATTTTGATTGGGTTTAGCCTTGTGTTGAAGAGAAATGATGTCGTTTACGACAGAGTAGACTAACTGCCGTCATTGGCAGAAGATGTATGTAAAAATAAAAAAGATACACGAAGTAAAATATTGTTGTACAAATGGACTCAACACCGTCTTTTTAAACTGTCCTTCCAGAGGATTTGGGCGATTTCATCACGCCCCACGCATCAACCCGACTTAGACTTGGATTTTCCCAAATGCCTGATTGCAAATAACTTCCAATCATGTCGAGTCGTATCTTGCCGTTCTCCTTCTTTCCTCTCTTACTGTCCTCCTCCTGTCTCCTGAGCCACTGCTTTGCGATTCGAGATCGTCCATGCTTATATAGGAGCCACGTGGGTTTATAGTCATGCCAAACTCATCAACCCTCTTTCGATTCATGGTGCGTCCGATGGTCCTCAGTGTAGCAATGAATCCATTTTGTTCGCGTTTGATTTCGCTGGATTTGGAACTCTTGGCTGACGATAGCTTCTCGCCAATGAAGTCGGGAGAGACGTGAACTAGGAATTGTTTCAATGTCGGGAGCGCGGCGCATATCACGATGAGCTGTGATTCAGAAAGGCTAACATGCCGTGTTAGCCGAAATCAACATATCAGAATCGCAAATCTTACATAATGACTCCCGTGCTTGCGCTCACCCATGTACCATCTCGAGTATGGAGAGTGGGCGAAAGATATACCAGTCGCAAGGCTGCGGTAATAACCGTACTTCAGAGGGCAAGTGTCAGCAACCATGGGCCAAACGAGCATAGACAGAAATTAGCCACTTACACGGAACCAATGGCGAAGAATATCATGATGCCAATCTTTTGCCGGGCGGGCATCCGAAGTTTAACAACCATAGGAATAGGTAGGATGAGGAGCACAAGATCTGAAAAGAGTCCAAGGGAAGCCCTCGCTATATAGAGGGCTGCTTTGTTTATGCAGGTTCCGGGTATCTGAGAGTTCCAATTCTTGGCTATGGGCTGACAGCCAGCAAGAAGAACAAGGAAAATGGCCAAGTTGTAGCTGGCCATGAAGAAGATGGAAACTGCATTTGCTCGCTTCCACCAAGTTTGCGGCGATAACTTGTAGTAAAATAGCCCCAGTGATGTTTTACACAGCCCCGTAGCGACAGCATTCATCGACGTAACAAGAAGAAGCATCTAGGCGAAGTCAGTTGACATGGCCATGACTGACCGAGGGCCGGAAAAAAGCAAACACCCACCTTGCCTGACTTTACAGCCCTCATAACAGGCATTTCGTATATGTGCACCCCGATGGTTTTTGTGGCATAGTTTTCTGTCTACGGTGAGCTTTGAGGTGCGGCAATCACCGGCGCGGTGGGTGTACTCACCCATTTGAATAGAGCCCATGGCAGTGGCAACCGACCACCCCAACGCCAGACACACTAGATACGAACAAGTAAATATCAGGTTTGATGAGCTGGGGGATGTTTCTCTCCCGTACCTAATTCGGCGTCGACTTTTCGCAATATTCGTAATTTGACATACAGATACTGGGCGAAGCAAAAGATGGAAATAGGCATGCCAATGGCGAATATAACATAGGCGGTGAGATCGTATTGTTGAGCTGGGTGCTTTAGGTTGACCTTGTAGCCTGGCGGCCCAGCAATGACTAGGACGCCATCGACGTAAGCAAATTCGTACATTTCGTCGTCATTCGTGTAATGTATGCTTCACCTCCAGGGGAGCTGCCTTTACCAGCGCCCAGAAGCTGAACAGGGGTGAAGAGAAAAGGCCGGTTCAAGGACACAGCGATGGACAAAACTTCAAATGAATGAACGTGGACATAGAGGGAGGTGAGTCCATTGAGAGCGTGGGGCAGCAGGCGCAGGGAGGGGGGGGGGACACGCGGGGGGCGGGCCGTCAATCTTGATATATGCCGCGGCAAGGCCCGAGCTTGTCTGGGAGGCACAGTCCACGTTGATCTGCGAAGCATGGACGCAGGCCTGGTTGAAGACTGACGGTGGATGGCCGAGCTAGCGATGAGGGATGACAGCGGGGGTATTTGCTCTGTCGGCCTGTCTGCAAAACGGACCGTGGAAGGCTACCAGACGTTGTTAGTGCTGGTGCTGCCCCGTAGACGGAGATCACGTCAGAGTGATGTCGGCGGCTAGAACGGCTAGCGTCTTTCGCCTTGACCCGGCTGCGGTGGACAGCCGGCGCAGATTGGGAGGGAACGAATGCCGCTGCATCCTCAGAAGGGGGGTGTCCAAGCGGTTGGAAATGATAATACGCCGGGGCAATGCACGCTGCGTCTTGGTTCAATCACGCAACGGAGGGCATCAACTTATTACCCAACAAGGCAAGAAAACAAATGCAGAGACAGTGTAACAAAAAGAAAGCAAGGAAAAAGGTGACAAGGGGAAATCAAACCATGTCGTAAATTGGCCCATGCACTCGGTGCCAAGAAAGCGCCCAAATGTCAAAGCGACGATGCTCAGGGCTGAGTGCTACCCACCCAAAATATTTAATTAATGAGCAGGGGGCCAGTAGCTTTCCTCACAAAACGGTTGCAGCGTCCAAGCTGTCCAAACCTCGAGCCGGTGCTTCCAGGCTACTCCGCTCTGAGCTAGCCCGCATTCCCACTCAATGGCATACCGGGGGCTTTCCCGATGCTGTTTAGTATGTATTCAAAAGGCAGCTTTCCCCCATCAACGCGTCCGCTAGCCAAAACACACGCAAGCCATGGTTCGATGTGGCGAACCGGATCATCAGCCTCGGACATTTATGTATATATATAGATTGGCATCAGCGTTGAATTTGCCACGCGAAATGGTTACAGGTTCACCCCAAACCAACCCCATCGACGCATGCATGTCAAAAAAACAGACACGGTATATCCATCCGCGGACCAGCAGCCCTTAATCTTGTAAGGAATCTTGGCAGGGCATTGGCTTTGCCTTTTGATGGACATGGTCATGGTCGGATGGCCCGGCTAATGTTAGCCCAATTAAAACTACGATTTGCCTCAACGCTAGCGCCAAAGTGCGCCCCGGAAAATCGTCCTCAATGCGTAATTTGACGTGACAAGGAGCAAGGACAGATGGATAGAGTGTCGGGTATTCTCCCGAGCCCTGCTCCGGACCACAAGTTCATGGGAATATCCGGCCGACAGGATTCACAGATCATCTGATCTAGATTGCCCCGGATAGCGGCCCAGAGCTACAAGGAGCGATGTGATGCCGGGGGCCGCTCTTGATCAACAATTCCGAAACTGGGCCTTGTCGCCACAACTGCACCGATTTCAGTCAACTGCCATCGTCGTCCAACCAACGCAAAGCTATTTGCATCATGTGACATTCGTCAAGTGCAAACTTGTTTCGTGTGCAGAATTTACTCGGCGGGCTTGTTCCGATCGACACGCAGGAGGATGCAGGTTTGGTTCGATCTAAAACAAGGGCTTTTACGGCGGCGACTTTCGAACATGACGCCAAGCCGCCCGCGTCAGGCCTCAAAGAAAAACGTGGTTTTCGGCGCAGCGGTGCACATGGTGCGTGTCCAAGCTAGAGTAAATCACCAGCCGTGCGGGCTCCGGGCTGCTGTCCATCACCCGCGTGCACGGTCGGCTTCGAAACACCGGACCGGCGCCCATGTCTGTCCGCGCGCATCATGACCTGAAGAAAAGACAGGACTCCCGCGGCAACTTCAGGATCAATTGCCGTGAGGCAGCGTGTCGGATCCAGTGAAACGTTCCACCGGCTAAAAGGAACGTGGTTGGCATGTGTAGTCGAATCGGCGGGCAGCAGATAGAATGCACGCCATCTAGCTGAAATTCTCTTTATTACGACGTGGTTTGAATTGTGGCACCACGCCGGATGGTGGGTAAATGGGAGCAGAGTCGGCTTGGCGTCCTGTAGTCGTTCAATCAAGATTGTGACGTGTGCAAAACATGTGATGAATGTTGACATAGCTCAAACATGCTGCCAGCCAGCATGGGCACTATTACAATGTGTAGCATGCAACCATAGTTTACACTGTTGTTGCACGTAGTCGTGATGATCAAAGTTCATATTCTTGCCAAGCTACCCTAGACTTGAACACGGCTTTGCCGTTTTGACTTCTTAGTCCTACAGCTATTCTTGGCGATTCTTTTTACGGGTTGAAAATATTGAAATAAGTCTATATGCAAAATATGGTCATGTAAACGTACATGGGTCTTCTAAAAACGCAGCGCGTGCCACAAACCCCGAGCCAGATGATGGATGCTATTCGCGGGCCACCAGGCTAGCCGCGGCCGTGTGTCAAAAATGTCGTCTACAAAATAGGAAGACACCAATCATCCACGACATTGTAGTAATCGACTAAAGTCTCGTCTGCCTCATTTCACAGAAGCAGAAGCAGGCTTTCGAAAAAGGATTCGTCATTGAGCGCACACACGCCGATCTTCCTCTTCTTCCTGGACAGCTCGTCCTTCCGGGTGAACAGCCCGCCGCTCCGTGGGTAGTACTCGTCCACGATGGCGTGCTCGAGACTGCACCGCATGTTCGGCAGGGAACACCGCTGATGGGTGGTGTCGCAGGTCGGCATGCAGACGTGCTTCGCGGCTTTGCTGTCCGGGCCGGGCACCAGGACGCACTCGTACGTCGGGTCGCATTTCCGTTGCTTCTCGCAGAAGCGCAGGCTTTTCGACGGCTTCTGGCTCGGCGAGTCCCACACGCCGTAGCCATCGGCGACATCTGATTCCGCGCCTGGGACGGCTTCGTAGCCCGGGAAGCTAAAGTCGGACTGCCCGCTGTCGCCGGGCGGTGGCGGCACATGACCGCTTTTGCTGTCGCTGCTGTAGCTCGTCGACTTGGCAACGCACCGGTCGCCGTCTACCCACGTGGCAGCCGCGGCGTCGTGCCACAGCCGAGTCATGTTGAGAATGTTGTCCAGCGTGTAGTAGATGCGGCAGTCGGCCGCGAGGTAGGCAAACTGGAGCGGCACCGACGAGTGCGTCTCCTCTGGCCTGCGGACCTGGTCCCGGAGCGTGAAACCGAGGTGGCTCACAAACATGCCTGTATCGCGGCCTGTATCGCGGTATTTTGTGCCTGGAACGAGCTGCGGCAGCCTCGACCTTGTTTCGCCCTTGGAATACGTATTTGCTCGGGCAAAGTCTCTGCTGAGTTGGCTGGCAGTGTATTGGGCTGCTCCGCGTGTGCCTGAACCAGCCTGCATGAGCCCAGGCTCGGGTCTTCCTCCCACGACAATGGTGCGTACACCTGCTTGGTGTGTCATCATCTCTAGAAAGAGCGTGCAGGTTGAAGCACATTGGCCGTCGGTGAGCTGAAGGAATTGTGTTTAGTGATTGTTTGGTCGTGCCTGCGTCGTGCGGACTGAGACTTACAATGACAATATCTTTTGCTTTAAACGGCGGGGTGGCAGTTTGGTCCCGGCCGGATTGGTACTGGCTAGTATACCAGCCGTCGAAGACGCCGGCTTGGACGTGCATGTTTGAAAAGTCATACCTCTCCTGTACATGGAGAGAGAGCCGGTCAGCTGCGAGTATTCCAAATTCTAAACGGTCATGGCCAACCTACGGTGACTGAAAAGTAATCGCCATTCTCGGCCTTGGGCTCATAATACTGCAGCCACGATTCGAAGTTTTTACCTGTTTCCGCATTGATCCTGCTGGTGACGACCCACTCGTTGCCCATCAGCAGCCTCTTGTCTCTGCTTGTTCGCGGGAGACTTGCCCAGTAGTTCGTGCTTGCGCTGCCAACCAGATCAGCAAACAGTTGACTTCGCCTGCGGCTGCCAGCGAAGGGCATGATATTGGGAAAGAAGAATCCAAACGTCATAAACGCCAGAAGCGGCTGTCCGCCCATGTTTCCCTGCAGGTCAATGATGATGTGCTCTGCTTCGCGCATCTGTGCTTGCTTGATGAAGCTAGCGACGGCAGCGGCAAACGTGTCGATGGCCAAACCAGCCTCGTCGAAACTAGGAATGCTGAGGACGCCGGCTTTGATATCGTCGAGCATGTATCCCGTCACAACGCCACCACTCGCGCCTAACATTAAATTATCCTGCGAAACGATGGGGTCGTCTGGGTAAGCGTGAGCGGTCGTCGACCCATGCCAGCTTGTAAGTGGAACGGTCCCGGCGTCGTCATCATCACCATCGCCAAAGTCAACGACTGTGGGCCGATCGACGTCGTTGTGATTGGGGGGTAAGTTGCCGAGCACGAAGAAGTTGTAAAATTCGGTGCCCGTCGTGAGAGGCCCGGTAGAGGCGGTCCCCGTGTAGACGGCCAGCCAGTTGCCCTCGAGGCGTGTGCCGTTCTCGAAATCAACCTTCAGATCGGGGCCCTGATAAAACGTGACACCTTCATTGAAGATGTCTTTGGACTGCAGGATATCCAGCATAGGGCTGTAAAAGACTTGGTTCCAATCGGCATGAGGCTCGACGGTGCCAACCGAATTCTGCGCTGCAAACCTCTCTAGCCACTTGATGGAGTTTTCCCCGTTGATCTTCGAGATGGCCGAAATATGGTGCTGTTTGTGCACATGTCTGCGGTAAACATCATCTGATATGGATAGTTAGGGTTGTGGTAATTGTGGGATTTTGCTGCGCAGCGTTTGCTTGCCTAGGAAGTAAATCTTGGGTTGTTCAACGCCATCGGCTGACACGGACACCAAAGACACGCCTGTGCCGAATGTAAAGGCCGACATGGCACCGGCATTCAAGTTCACATGCGTGTCGTGCATGTCATACACGAGACGCATGACCTCAGCCTCGAATTCGTACTGGTTCTGGTAGTAGTCTGCGTTGACGTTTGCTGAAATTTTCTGTAAGGTCTGGTCAACGTCGATGGAATGCTGCTGGTACCCCGCCGGTGGGTTTCGCAGATAGGCCAATGGGCTATGAAACTGGATTGTCTCGTTGAAGTAATCAAGAAACTGGTCGGCTACGGATGCGTCGAATGGTAGGCTGGTTAGGCAATCGTGGGCGTCGCTCGCCCACTGATACCAATTCCCTGGTAAGTGTTAGTTGAGAGGAAGGGCTTGGATTCCTTGACGAACCTTTTTGGACATTGTCTATTATTTTGCCACAAATCTTGGAATCGGCCGGTACCCGACTCGTTTTTGTTGAGTCGCTATGTGATGTGGACTGGTGCTTTTTTGGGAGGCGAGCCGTTCGCGGGAAGCCAACGACGGGTTCAACCGGCAGAAGAGAAAGCAGGATGAGGGCGAGGTGACGAATCTTCATCTTCTTGGCTGGATGAAAATCTACAGGCGAATGTAGTAGATTTGCGGCATTGCAAGCACATTGAACTTCTGCCGTGGGTTTGCTTGGCCCTTTATACTGACTGTTTGGCCAACCTTCTCACATATATGTGTGTGTAAGTCTTATGGAGCAGAATGTGGGGGCCAGACGCAGCTGGGCATGCACCAAGCAAAAGCATGCCTGGGGCTTTGTAATTCTACTGCCTGGTGTGCGCCTTGCGTCTTGGACCTCGATGAACCGTTGCCACTGGCCCTTCTTTCTTGACAAGCACGACTGTCCTGTATCGATGCATCTTCATTGTACGATTCGGCGCATTCTTCTCCATGGTTTACTCTCCAGGAAAGATAGACCCGCAACAGCCTCAAGTGGCTGCGGGGTTAAGCGGTCTAGTTCTTACGGAAATAAGCACCCAAGCACCTGACGTCCAAGAATGGGAGGCCTGCATTATGGCGCAGCAGGAGGCACAGCCCTTTCATTTCAATATTGTTACCATCTGCGGCACGGGGACAACTAAAAATAAGGAGAGCCTAGGTTGGCTAATCTGACAAAATACATTGTATTTAACAGCAAGGATGCTCGGTATCGGCAGCATGACACGTTGATGATAGTGTTGGGGATGCGGTATGTGCGATCAAAGTTCGCAGCAGCTGGCAGCGTTTCGACGGCGGGACCGAATGAGCCTACCTACTATGCGGGTTAAGTGATGTTAGCACTGGCTGACCGAGGACGGTGCAGAAGTTAGACCCCAAGTACTGAAGGCACAGCAAAAGAACGATTAGGTAAATAGAGGTTATTTTGAGTGTTCAAAACATGGGAAGGATTGTGTAAAATACAGAATATATCATTTAACGGTATATCCCTTTGGAAATAATTCAATTATCATCACAAATATTTGTGCTATCTAAATAATAGTAAAATAGATGCAAAACTGGTGCCGTAGTGGGCAGAGTGGTGACCAACTGTGATCCCTGGCCCCTATGTGTCGGCTAACATTACTTAACCCACATGCCTTGGTGAAAAAAAGGAAAGGAAAATGCGCAAGACCACTCATACGTGCTACCCGGTGGCTTGACTAAGCACCTAGGCCCCCACCTCTCTTTCGGATACGCGGAGGCATAAGCTTGACTCAACCCGCCGGGTACAGTAGCATGGAGATGCCGATTGTGCCGCGATGGATGTCCAACGAGTTCACCTTCCTGAATCTGACCGTGACCGCAGGTGCGGCTGAGAGGCTCTCGCCCTGGGCTGACATGCACGGATTCATCAAGGGTCACCAACCCTTGTCAGCCTTAAAATCCAACACGACGAGATGACTTGACTCACCAGAGCCCCCAATAGCGAGCTCTAATATGTACGGACCTGGCCCTTGCGAGAATCTCTGCATTAGCTCAGCCCTCTTTTCGAGAAAAATGGATGAAAGGGAGCAACTTCATCCGGCTGCGGCGAGAGTCGTCCAGGCCAGTCCACCAAGACAGCGGCATCCAAACATCCACGGGTGTCACGAAATAGAAGCCGAGATTTACAGAAGCCTTTTTACGTCCGTACTTGAAAACAGCGTCTTTGAAAACTGGCAGGATCAAAAGGCGTATTTTCACCTCCGATACGTTGGTGGGCCCGGGGTGGGTAAGGTAATCAACCCATGCGGCGGCTAAGCAGTTGCCGGATCTCGTCCTGTCCCTGCATGCGCCAACTAACATGCAATAGACGACCTTTGCTGCAGTTGCCGCCGAATCTTTGCGAGCGCGTTACAAGTCGTCGTGCGAAACAGACGTTGTCGTCTCTAGTTTCATCTCCGCCAAGGTGAAATGGGATGAGAACGCGCTGGGGCATGTTCTAGAGAGCCTGTTCCTTCAACTCTGCCCGAAGGAAGCATCGGAGCCGTCTGATCCCTGCCTGGAATCGTATGCGTCGTTTTTGAACAGGCCTTTTGGCGAAGACGCGCTTTCAGCGCGCCTCAACGACTTGCGCGCGGCCATCAAATGCAGGACAGGCGAACTGGGTCGCATATTTCTAGTAGTCGATGGCCTCGACCACTCCCTCCCCGATGATGCGCTCGACCCCGACAATACAGACTTTGAAACAGATTTAGATAGGGAATTTGCCCGTCTCGACTCCAAAGTCAAGCTGCTTTCCACCTCGCGAGCCTTGCACATTGAGAAGGACGAGTTTATACGTCATTGGTGGCCGAGCGGGTCTGTGTTTTGCGATGGCCAAGAATGCAGCTCGCCTGAGCGTGAAATGCTGGAAACATCCGTCTTTTGGATGTGCCAAGAACAATGCAAACATATTACATTATGTTGGTCATGCTATCAACGGGGTGAATCCTGTCCCGCGTGGTATGTAAAGCTTTGGCTTTCGTCAAACGTTCACGCGCGAGCAACTGACGTGCGCTTGTGCTACCAGCAAGAGCCAGGCAAGCTTTAGGCAAATATCCAATGTGTGCATCGACATGGACAGCGTCTTGCGCGCTGATGTACCGCGATATGTCCGATGGGATATGCAGCGCCAAGCTAACCAACGTCACGGCAGCGAGGTTGTCTCAGGCAACCATAGGCCCAACAAGATTGTCAACGCCAAATTCCCTTCCCCGACAACCACATCCAAAATGTCCGACAGCAATATCGCCATCGTTCGCATACGACTGGAACTGATCTATTTCGGGCGTGGGAATCCCGTCGTGAACCAAGGTCTCCCCCGCGAAGTGGTGGCTCTCTTCCACTCCATCGTCAATGCCGCCAGCGACTTGTGTGTCCGGGCGCTCGCAGCCGTCGCTTTCTTTACGGCGAATGCTAACACGGCGTTGCTCAAAAAGGTCAGAAAGGTCCTGGGGTTGGATTCGGAAACCGGCTGTGCGCGTATTCTTCTCGCGGCAAAGGGCCTCATCATTGCCTTGCAGACAGACGAGCGTCCGCTCAACCCGCTGCTGCTCGCATTCTACAATACTGTCATGAAGAACTATGCGTCTGATGGGTACAATCAAAGAATAAGAAATGCCTTGCAAAACATGCGTGCGGATTTGGAACGGGTAGCCCAGGAACCGGATGAGGGATAGCGTGAATAGGAACACGGTGGATTCGACAGTGACTATTTAAACGATGATCCATCGCGCAGCTATCCTAGGCTGATTGTGTTAAACATGCCCCTGTCAAGAATGTCGCTTGAATTGTTTTCCTGACCGCAGCTTCGGCAAACATCCAGCCACTCGGTGCAGCTCATGCCGTCAAACTTGAAAACACCAGCCCGCTGATACAAACCATCCTTACCACCCTCCAGCAATAACCCAATGCCCGAGTAGGCAAACTCTTCCTCTTCCGCTTTATATCTATATATTGGGTCGTTGTTCTTGTCAAACTTCCCAGGCACCTGTTTGGATGCCGCCAGAATGATGAAGGCGTATTTCTTCTCATCCTGGGGTATATCGAAAAATACGTGTGCCTTGTTATCAGTCTCTGGAATTCCGGTCATCACTAGATACCATCCACGTCCCTGGTCGTTCTTTCTCACTGGCACATCTTTTGTAGAAACAAGCCCTCGCATCACAATGAAACCTGAATCGTTTAGCTCCGGCTCATGATCCTGATCGGACTCTGAAATTAGAGTTGCCGTTTCAGCGGCCTCGCTGGTGTCAGACGACGCACACAGCCGTTTAGTTAGTTCAAATGCAACCGGCTCGTCTCCATCGCCCAAGATGGTGTAGAAGCGATCGTCATCGGGCCACTGGCTCGCAATGTCAATAATTCCGTCCTTGATAGAAGCCCACGACCAGGACGGTGCAGCGCCGACATCTCGCTCGGCATGTGTGTTGTCGACGACGGTCCATGCCAACTGCTCATGAAGCTCGCGCGCCCACAGGCCGGCTCCGTAGTCGTCTCTTTCCACATCACGTAGCAGCTTGGCAATACCCCAGATTGCCTTGAGCTTGTCCTCGTGCTTGGTCAAAGTGCATCCCGTGTAGGTGCGCACCGCGTTCTTCCAGAACAGGGTTGACGAGTTGGCGGGGTCACCAGAGACGTTGAACTTTGTCAATTCCTTGTTCTGCAACAGTTGTCGCCAGTTTCTCTCAATTGAGGCCACCCAGTCCAATTGGTTCGGGATGCCCTTTGGGAACGCTTCGCATGCGCTCTTCGTAGCGCAATCCCAGAATATTTGATGCGACGCAAAGTGAAGCATACGAGGAGATAGCATCCGTTCTAGAAAGAAGTACATCATAAGCGCAAAGCTACAAAACTAGAGGTAATCAATACCTTACCTTGGAATACCCAACCCCTTGTGTATAGCGGGCTTTTGAGAAGATCACTGTCCCACAAATCGGCAGGGACAATGCGCCAGGTCTGACCGCGAAGTTGAACCGTTGTGGAATTCTGACCCTCATAGGCTTCTGATCGTGGGCCACGGAAGAGTCCATCCGCTGGCAGCTTGGAAGCGGATGCCGATATGTTGCAGAATGAGTGCCTGTACACCTTGTGCATCAATCGCGACTCGTATTCCCAGTCTGCCTTGTCGTTTTGAATGATGCACAGAGAATCGATCCAGATGTATTTGATGCCAAGCTGCCTCGCAACAATGATGGCATGGGCAAAATTTTTGCTGCCCCTGGAAATGTCGCCCCACGGCACTCCATCATCAACGAATTCTTCCAACGTTCCGGGTCCCTCGGAATCTACCTCGGCGGAGAGAAGCTGTGGAAACGGATATGGCCCGTTTTCGGGTTTGGGACCCCATGAATGACTCAAAGTGACATAGCTGTCAATTTTGTTAAGCTGTTTTGTCAATACAATGCGAAGGCGAGAGTTCTCGCTCAAGTCTCGAATTGAATCGAGTCCAACGTCCAAAACCCTTGTTGGCATGAAATTGCCCTCGCTCTTGGTGCACTTTTCGTGGCCAAAGCATTCCTTTATCCATTCGTTAATCTGGTCCCATGATTCTCCGGTGCTTTGGCCAAGTTGATTGACTGTAAACCCTATTTGTGTGTAGTGGAAATGAGTAAAGCATTCGGCCCTGATAGAACGACGCGTCACCAGAGGGCATACCTCGATCTCTCAATAAATAGAAAACTGCATCTGGAAGTTGAGCCCGGCCCCTGAACTTGTGTTGTTCTTCTTCTTGAATCAATACAGGCGTGAAACAGAGCACAAAATAGTCGTCCATTTCATCGACTTTGGCTGCCTTGCGGAAGGTCCATCGATATACCGGAATGGTAGCGCAGTTTTGGTCACGACTATGAATGGGTTTGAGCCAACTATCGAGCCCTGGCCAATCTTCAGAGCGGAGATTCTGTGCAAGCTTCCAACAAAATACGCATCGCTCCGGCTGATTCGGAGCTGGCGTGTTCTCATCGGAAGGCTCAACGTCTATCCTTCCTCCAGCTGACCTTTCGAACTCGGACGGGTCAACATGATGATCACCCCAAGAATTACCAGAAAGCAAAATGGAATTGAGGCAAAAGCTACAAATCATGATCTTTTGCGAAAATAAATTAGACTATGATGAAGCTGGTTTGTGTCCTGCTTATGAGACCGAAGCTCTGCGGGGGGCTTGTGCTCGTAAGCTGCTTAGGTCATCAACTTTGAAGCACATGATCACTCGGCAGTTCATATTGTTGAATTGCATCGTTGCATCAACTGAAGCTGACATAATGAGAGACAAACTCAAGAAATAGACGTCATGTATATGTCCCTCGAAGTAGAACACTTGTTCTTTCGACAACGAAGATCAATACAACACATAGTATCTCCAACAGACATTCTGATACTAAGCTCAAGTATGTTTCCTATTGATGCTTAGAGGCAGTTGACATTTAACTTTCGATATTTGTTTCATTTCGCTTCATTTTATCAAATGAAATATGACCCAATTTAAACATACCAACTCCACTATTTTCGTTTTTCATACATTCTCATGAAACTGAACCATGATTTAGTGATTGTATTGATGCCTCCTAGCAGAATTATATTTTATGTATTCATATTTCACACTCATCTACCCATCCACTGTTGCAACAAGAGCCTACAGCTCTTGTCCCGACAAAACCTGACCTACCCGACAGTCAGTGATTAGCAAAGCATACACCTTCCCACTTTAGCTGAACATCCACATATGCCAAGACACACTTAATCGTTTAAAGTATAAGCTACGGGAAAAGATCTGTGTCATTGACAAATACGACGTGAGGGATTTTACAGGGCTTTTCTCGTTATTGGAGTCGGTAGCATCCGAGTGCCCCACAGTAGTTTGTGCTCCACACCGACGGTAAAAAGTTAACCAGTTCGTCGGTTATTCAGCCTTGATAGCGGTCAGTTTCCTCACAGTTATATTTTCTCGGCCATGACATGGGGCAGTAGTCCCACAGCTGATTTTGGGTCCATTTGTTCGAATCGTCAATGGGAGACCTGTTTCCCTTCACCAGCACATTACAAAAGTTGCAGAGTTACGCAGTCATAATGGCGTTGATGATGCACATACTGTAGGTGCAGTCGATTATTCACCCTTGTCATCTACTCGCAACCTTGATGGCCTTCTATGCGCCTTTATCTGCTTAGCCTTGAGCTTATCACTTGGCATGGGTGTGTTCTCTGCCAAGAAACCTAACCCCAAAACTCCACTCGCCAGGGCCACCTTGATGTTACGGAGTAGCCAACAGACCGATTAGATTGATCATCGGGAACTTTTTGAAAATTCATATGCATGGAAATTTTCTTCTGACAACTTAATGCCGTTGCCGATATCGGGTTGTGATCGGCGTTGGTTCAATGAGGCTAGCTACAAATACCAACGGAAAGATGGGCGGTCTGACAACGAGGTGTACTCGTGATTCTCAATCCTCATTTAGTCATGGCCTTTTACACTGGTAAGCGCCTTGCCGGTGCTGCTATTTTATTAGCGTCATTTGGGTCATGCGAGCCGATTCCCAGGACACCCGTCTTGTTTCAAGGTCCGATTGAGGTCGACCAAGGTGGCATACATAACATCCATATTGAATATGCGGGCGATGTGAATGGCGAACTGACACTTGCTTATGGGCCATGCGAGACCATTGCGATCGCCGATACCCACCACGTTATTGGTAGCACTCATGTTGGAACGCATCCAATTGCAGCACGTCATTTGGACTGGGAAGACCGACGCCCAACCTCGTTTGTTTGGGTCACTCCATCAGATATCACACAAGGCTGTTTACATGGCTTCCTGGATGGCCAGCCTGTGGGCCGTTCCAAGGAGCTGGTGACGAAGAAACGCAAACTCCGGAGACGAGGCTCGACGTTTGCTGATGTGGCTGATCCCATGGGCCCTTGGTTTGACGGAGTCGCGTACCTGAAACAAAAGCAACCGAATGAAACCTTCGTCGCTGCGACAAAACAAAAGACATTTGGTATACTTGGTGCCGGTATCTCCGGACTCACCACAGCAGTAAGTGTTGATCTAATTTGCGAGTTTGTTGATTGGAATACTAACAATGGGCAGCTTATGCTAGACTCGGTTGGTATTCACAACTGGAAGATTCTTGAGTCTTCCAACCGACTGGGAGGTCGTATGATGACGACGTATCTCAACGGCACAACTCCAGACGAAGGCCAGTACCATGAGCTGGGCCCCATGCGATTTCCCTATGAAATTACGGACCCCAAGACGAATGAGACATTCGATATCATGGACCAGCGCATGATATGGCAACTTGGCGACAAGTTGAACCAAATCAATGGCAACGATAGCGCTCTCAAAGTCAACTTTATTCCCTGGATTCAATCCGCAGCCAACACACCCGTCACTACCAGCAAGCGACGCCCTGATGGCACATTCCCTGGTAAAACGGAAGTGGCCGAAAACCCAGAGTACTTCGAGCCCGTCGTCTACTCCAATGCATCTGCAGCAGCCGAGGCACAGCAGGCGTTGGAGGATTTCAAGGGGCTGTCCAGTGAGCGGGTCAAGTCGTACGCCATGGACATTTTCCGGGCACACAAGGAGGCCGTTGAGGATGGCATGCTAGACTTTTCCGAGGTCGAGTACCTTCGCTACGTCGTTGGAACCGATCTCAACACGACGGATGAGGTCACGCCAACCAACTTTGTCTGGCCCATGTGGGAATTCGAAACCGTATACTTCATGGCCAACAAATGGCGGACCATCGAGGGTGGCCTAAGTCGCCTACCAGAAGCCTTTGCTGAGATCGTCAAGGATAGAATCCAATTCAACGCAAAGGTTCACGCTGTCAAGTACAACGACAACAACGGGTCTCTGACGGTTTCGCACCGCCGGCCGGGTAGTAACCCGCGCAACGTCAGTTCGACCACAGAACAATTTGATTATCTATTCAACAGCGTCCCATTCAATCTGCTCAAGTTTTGGAAGATCCCGCCTCACTCAAGCCTGATGCGCAGGGCCATCGACCGCATGGTTTTTGACGGGGCTGTCAAGGTTGCGATCCAGTACAAGACGCGGTTTTGGGAACATCTCGAGCACCCCATCATCGGAGGTTGCGGCCGCGTCAACAGCCCTCTGATTGGACAAATCTGCTATCCCTCCTGGGACATTAACAGCACAGGCCCTGGCGTGCTGATGGCATCGTATGTTTCGTCCGCCGACGCAACTGCCGCGTGCGCGCTTTCCGACGAGGAGCATATTGCCTACATCCAGGAAGCCATGGTGGATATCCACGGACCCGCAGCGGAAGAAAACTGGACCGGAAACTGGGAGAGGCATTGCTGGGAACATGACGAGCATCATGCCGGGTCCTGGGCCGTGCCGATTGTGCCGCAGCAGCAGCTCTACCTGCCCGCGTACTGGCACACCGAGTTCAATACAGTCTACATTGGCGAGCATACCAGCTTTACGCATTCCTGGGTGTTTAGTGCCTTGGAGAGCGCTGCACGAGGTACAGTGCAGATGCTGTTGGATTTGGGGTTGGTTGATGAAGCAAAGCAGGTGAATGAAGAGTGGATGGCCAGGAGGATATCCGTTTGAGCGGTTGAATATGCATGAAATAACACCAGTAAGGATAAATTGATGAATAAATCCCGTCAAGGTATTGAGACTCACCCAAAGGAGGCTGGCGTGACAAAGATGTTGACACGCATGACTCGTATTGCCGAATGGGTATATAGGCCTTACACGAGCTTTTTCATCTGCTTTTTCATCTTCTCCTAAAGGCTAGAACTGGATGTTCATACAAAGGTATTCAGAATCGTATTTCGCTACTAGTATATCGCTTGGAGTGCGGCAAAACTGGATTGAGGTACGAGACAGAATCGACTGACATATATCGGGTCATGGATCCAAAATATTGTATATCCTAAGGAATGTACTATAATGGTCTTGTTTATAGTCCTTTTATGCTAGTAACATGACAATATTTTAAACGCATCTGCTTTTGTCCTTGTGAAAATGGTACAGTACGCGTGTGCTGTCTCGCTGCATATAAAAGGATACAAAATTATCATTAGAAAAAATAAAGAAATGATAACAATCGCTGGGACTACGCGAATCTTTGTGTACTCTCCGGCCTTCTTCCTGGGCCTGGCTGCAACATTGGTGCAAACTGGGTGCAAGTTCAGGCGCCAAGGTGGTAGGAACAGCGGGCTGCTGATGCAGTGCATAGAGGAGCTTAGCGCAGATCGTGGATAGCGGCGTCATCACTCGTGACGATTCAAAGTGTGGCGGGACGGGGTCGAAGCGCAGGCGATGGACCAACAGCAGCGTGGCAGTGTCGACGTCACCCCTAAAGTTGTTATCCCGCTGTCACTTGTCCACGCGCACGAATTCATCTTCAACGGCATGTCGATACCCCTGGCGAGCAAAGGGGAGCTGTAGGATCTTGGCCACGACCAGTGGATCGGGCTGGGAGCGCGAGGTGCTGATAGCAACCTGCGGCGCCACGATAAATAATGCGACTGCGTTGGGAATTAGCCTTTTTCCCCCTTGAGCCTTGTGAAGTAATAATTAGGTCATGGACAGGGACTACATAGTTATCTGTGTGATAGCAAACCGAAGCTACAATGAATGCACCTGATGTATCCCTTTGAGTGCGGTAAGCCTGCATCAAGGTATCTTCCCTTGAACACAACGCAAAAGGACAAGATTATAAAAACATAACATAACTTTAAATAAGTAAAATAACTCTTAATAATGGTAATATCATACGCTCTAAGACAAAAAAGAATTATCTATGTTTAAATTGGTAGGTTGTAGCCGGCAACCCAGTTTTCTGGGTATTTGAGCCCAGGCTTGCCGCGTTCAAAGCGATATGCTCTTACACATCCTAACAACTCGTACGTGTTTGCAGATACACTGTACTGCCCACAGATCAAACTCGACATTTTAGCCAGGCGCATTTGCGGCTGTTACTGTTGAAGTCCCACAGAGTTTACTGGTTTGTGTTTCCCAATGCTAGCAAATTTGCAACCTAGACTGGCACGCATGTGTAAGCACAAGCGCATGGCATGCTCGTGTCCCTTTGCACAATGCAAAAAAGCATCGCATGTCTGCCTTTTCGTTGAAGTAGTGGTAGCCGCAAGCAAGCCTTGTGACTACTCTTGTAGGCATGCATAGATCCGTCTTTTATCATTCGAATCGATGCCAACGCCCTTCTCTACACGACTCTCAATGGCTTGAAATGTCTTCACTTGGCCAATTGTAAACATTTCGAGCCGTGTTAGTGGTTCTGATCGTGCAATGAAAATAATCACTGGTGGTGACTAGCGAGGTCTCGCTCCGCTGCTTGGTCCGATCGAATCTAGCCTTTTGATTCGATAGTTTGACAGCTCTGGACATTGTTGGGAAGCCGAGCCTTGTATAAGATCGTCACAAACTGTCGTATCGGACGTGATTTAGTTTTAATTTTGACGTTGCATTGATTATAAACTCTGGAAAGTAAATCGCGTCCTGCTTTGCTTCTACATCCTAAAGTAACCCATCTCCCTGCTTACTTGACACTAATCATTCAAATTATTAACCGCTTTAGCGCTGGTGTCATATCCCTCCGCCTAAGAACCTTCCTCTAAATCCCATCCATCATTTCCCCTTCCTTGCCAGTACGCCTCGTTCTTCCGGAGTCTTAGAAGCCCATCCCCCTTCTGATCCATTGCCAAATTTATGTGCTTGGAAGGTGTAGCCCTTATCGATACACCCTCCCTCCACATGTTTCTTCCTTTTGCCTTGTCGTCTTTGTTGTGAAGGTTGCCAGGAGCTGGAGAATTCCATGCCAGAACCAGCAACTCTTGCAGATCGCCCCATGCAACCACCGTGTCCGAATTGTGGAATATTGTGGCGATCATGTACGAAGCCAGCACTAATACATAGACGAGCACCACAACAATGGCAAAAATCAAAGGTCCTCTTGACTGACCATATCCGTACCCATATTGCTCTGCTTCGAAATAAAAGTTGACGTTTTCACGCAACCAGTACTGCTGCCATTGGGTGAGGTTCTTCTTGGTGTGCTGAGGATTTCTTTCTGGATATACAAATGTGCCGTTTTTATACATCAGCACTGTGGTACCCGCCGACCCGAGAGTAGACATACGATCAATAAGGACGCTGTCATTCTTGTCTCCGTTCGGTCTCATTATTTTGGCTTGCATATCGGCCGACGTGCGCGCAATCGCATCGGTAATGAGCGAGCTCAAGATCTTTTCCAATGCTAGTTGTACCTTGGTATCATCTTCGGGAACCAGAGGGTCTGAACTATTGAAGACCTGACTGCCAAGGCCAAATACAAAATCGGCACTTGGGCTAATTGAGAGGGAGACAGCAGAAAGAACACGACCAAATACTGGAAATTGTTCCAATGTACGGTTGGTGACGAGAACTACAGCTGGCGTTGTATTTGCGGCAGGGAGATCGTTTTCGAGGTGAACATCCAAATAGCGTGGCCATGATCGTTCGAACCGAATCAAGGGGCCTACAGTCGCATTTCCGCCATGCCGAGTATACGTACTGTTGTATGCAAACGATTCCAAGTTGCTTATGTTGCTTTGGACGAGGCTGGTGGCGTCCGATTCGGTCCACAGGATGGACGGAACCCAATGTGCCATGGCGCTGCACGCAGCAACACGGGCCCCTATGCGGTCCTGCCCGATCCAAAATGGCAGCCTTGCTGAAAAAACCAAGAAGGATGGATCTGAGTTGTTTGAGTTTGGATCGCTTTCCCCTGCAATGGTATTGAACTTGTACCTGAGACCCTTCTGACCTTGCCACAAGTCACGCGGAACCAACACATTGTGATATTTGTCTCTCAGGCGGGTACAATTATTCTCAGAGTCTGTAAAACAACTCATTTCAGGACTAGGAAAAGTGAAATTTGGAATTTGGCTTGTGTTTTCGTAATTATCAAGGTTCCAAATGTTGCATCTCGAATTGACCAATGGTTGATAGTGGTTTGATTGGTTGCCGAGGCGAAGCCGGTACCTATCCACATGAGAGACTTTCCCAATATCTCGCGTCCTTAGATAGGTCTTGAACTGTCCAAATGCTGTCACCGCATTCACCATTGGTGAGGTCGCAAAAGTTCCAGAAGCGGTAGACTTCATATCAAGACTACGAGTGCTCAAGCTCGAGTATTCCAGAAAAGTAATATTGTCTGTTAGCCCGAAATTGAACCAGCCACTTGCCCAATTGTATATATCATGGAGCCCAGATGTAGGACAACCCTTAGTAAACGTTCTATCTCGTGTCAAGCAGACCGTATAATTGAGAAAGCCGGCTGGGTCTACCGCTGATGGCGTCCCCATTATCGTGGGTTGGAGGAGAGTAGACAGTTCTAGAGCAACTGGCATATACACCTTGGAAAATGGATCGGAGATGTTAAACCATGCCAAATTCGGAACAATAAGAATGGCAGACGCTGGTGCAGCAAGGGCGCAGAGGGCGACGCTGACGATGAGAAGCAACGCGAGAGAAGTGGCCCTCTTTGCACCGCTCCAAAACATTGGACTGAAAATGTACAATATGTCAAAGATGCGATGGGCACCGGTGAGTAGGCCCAGTGGGATTTCGCTTCGTATGAGATGTCGCTTGTAGGTGTTCAAGGCAATGGCCGTGAGAGACGCCACGACGAGGATTTCATAGAGCTTGGCCGCCAGCTGGAGCATGTTGAGGATGGTGCTTGTTGACGCATGACGTCCCAAGGTATTCATTCCGTCAAATGGGAACCAGAAAAGCTTGGCAAAATTGATGTAGAGAAGAACGGCAGTAGCGGCTAGAGGCGGCACATGGACGGCCGCTGATATCCACCACTCGTGCCATCTCCCTCGAACGACCTTGGTTGGTTCGATAACGGTGGGAGCTACTTCCAATGGCACGACATTGGAAGTCGTTGTAGACGTTGAATCTATGCAAGTTGCTGAAGATTGCACATTGCTAGACGCCACTAAAGACTCTGAGGCTATCGAAGTCGCTGCAGGTTGCACGTCGTTGGAAACGGCCGCAAACTCCACATCGTTGATGGCCACTCTTGATTCTAGATTTGTGGAAGCCGGTGCAGGCTGCAAAAAGCTAGGAGGTATTGTAGATTCCATATCGGATCCTATGACAATCCTTTAAAGATGGGGGTTGCGAGATTTGGCATGCAAAAGAGGACGATCTCTGCTGGATCGAGACTTACATTTGCGAGGAAAGGAAGCCTAGCATTTTAACGCAATGATTTATGTGTCTTTTACCCCTCACAAGCCCATGAGCCGTGCATCAATGTAGCGCACCTAAAAGCAAGATATTGCGCCCAATCTGACTGCTCAGCCTACCTGCTGTCCCTTCCCGTGTCTTGGCCCGCTAGTCTTGGCCCGCTGCCTCGATACAGAAAAGGCTGCTGCAAAACTTGCACCTGGCGACCGTTTGTGCATGCCTGCCAATCATCGTGGAGCGATACAAAGACTTAGTGGCTTGCATGCATGATTAGAGCCCTCAGCCTTCACGCACCCAGCCTGATTTGGTTTTCGTTCACCAGACTTTTATGCAGCCACAGATCCTGGCACCGCAGCGGATGGTGATTCCGGGCTCCACCATCAGATTTGATGCGCCAGTAAAGCGCGCGTCACGATTCCTGTGGCTTGAATGATGCGAGCTGAACGGGGCTTGGGTATGCAATCTATATCTAATCAGTCAATCTAGACCACCCTGATACTGCGACTGTTGCCGCAGCACAGGAAGCAGCAAGGCTGCAAGAAGAGGTTAACCTTGAATAGCTAGGTCAATAAAGCTGGCTGCAGTGGCGAGCCAACTGCGCCCCGGCTGCAACAGCCAGGTTGACCAGTGTGCCTGCAACGGTTAGCTTGATCAATCTGGAACCTGACGGCTAGACCGAATAGACTTACTTTTGACGACCAGGCTGATCAACGTGGCTGCAGCGGCTGGGCTGACTGACACGACTCGCAATGGCAGGTTGAATAGACCTGTTTCTAATAGCTGGGCTGAGCAGCGCTGCTGCAGATTGACTAACCGATTGACCTAGAGCTATGATAAGGGCTCTTCCTGCAAGGGCTATTGGTAAATATCATCTCCGTGGAGGGCATTTGCCTCCGACATTCCTCTGGGACCTTCCGGAGGCTTCTGGCTGTGCTCGCCATACTTAACCCACTTCCCCCCTCCGAGCTTAGTGTTTACACTTAGTGCTGAAATATTGCGTGATTTATGGTGGCGATGTTGCTTTGCTGAGCCCACTTGGGCATCCATTCGAAAAAGCAAAGCGGCAGGCGAGAACGCGGGTTTGCAACTGGACTCAAGAGCAAAATACCAGTGATTACTACCTTGTGGCTTCATACTAACTGCCAATGGTCTAATCTAACTGCATTTAATCGTAGATTTAACAGGTACTGGCGATACTTTGTGATCGGGACATGTCCAGGGACTCAAGCCTTGAACAGAACACAAGCTCAGCTTTACACATTTAAATATAACGCATGAACCCGACATCGTTCAATTTGCTGACCCCAGTTAAACGTGCTGCTCTTCAATGGTTGCCGATACTGCCTCTTCCTTGTGCATAGCCATAGCAGCTTTCGGATCTTCCAACGCGTGAGGGATGAGCTGATCGCCGAAAAGGACATCCATCTGTTCCAGCGTTCGACCCTTGGTTTCGGGGTAAAAGAACCAATAGCAAAGGAAGGCAACAATGTTGAAGGCGAAAAAGACGTAAAAATAGCCAAATTCGAGCTTGGTAAGTGCGCTTGGGGTAAACTGGGCAAAGATGAGGTTGATGACCCAATTAGTAAACGTGGTGATTGCATTGCCCAGTGCGCGCACTTCCACAGGAAAGATTTCGGCTGGATATACCCAGGAGATGATTCCCAGGGGAGTATAGAACATGCTGAAGACAAAGTACATGGCAACCATGGAGCGGAGTTGGTTGGTATTTTTTGAGTTGAGATATTGGCCCTGGACGGCGTTTACCAGCAGGGAAGCAGCGAGACCGAGGGCTGAGACCATGAGTGGCTTAATACGGCCAACCCTATCAAGCATCCAAAGACCAATGGTGCAGTAGATGATGGAGAGAGCGCCGCTGATGCCAATTATCATTAGAGAGGTCTGTGTCTCAATGCCCAGAATATTATAGATGCGAGGCCCGTAGCTAGGCAGATCTTGTCAGCTTTCGTTTCGGACAAGTGTATAAATGCCAAAAACTTACTAGTTGATGACGTTGATGCCAGAGAGCGGCCCGAATGCTTGTACTCCACATCCGAGTATAAGTCGCTTTCTCCACGAGGCCTTTGTAAGAATGGACATGGTGGTAATGTTGCCAATCTCCCGGTCGGCAGCGATGACGTCTCGAATTTCGGCAAACTCGAGGGCGATACGTGAAGCATCTTCGCCCTTGCGCAGTTTCTCAAGCACGGCACGCGCCTCTTCGTGTCGCTCCCTCTCCATAAGCCAACGTGGCGACTCGAGCAGAAACCAGATGCCGACTGCTAGGATAAGAGCGGGGATGCATTGAAAGCCGAGAGGAAATCTCCCTGAGAATGAGAAGCAGCGTGAGCTAAATTGACGATTTTTTTGGGCTGGGTTGATTGGACTCACAGGAAAAGGCCGACTTGGAAAACGAGCACCCATAGCCAAGCCACTGCGCTACCAAGAATCCCCAGCTGAGGAACCACTGGAGTAGACCGGACAGGGCACCTCTCCATTTGGGCATGGACAGCTCCGAGGCATACATGGGAATGGTGCTGGTCAGCATACCGACTGCCATGCCACCAATGAAGCGGCCGATGATGAGCATGACCATGGACGTGGACCCGGCTTGCAGAGCAGAACCGAGGAGCGATACGAGAGCGCCGCAGAAGATGGTCCTCTTTCGACCAAGCATATTGGCAAAGGCCTAGTGGGATGCGAGATTCGAGTTAGTTGTGCTGGCGACTGATGTGCATAGGCAGCTAGAAACGGATTGACAAGACCTACCATGTTTATCATAGTTCCTAGGACGGCACCGCCCTGGAACGAGCTCACGATGCCTCCATCAGTGTCATCGCTGGGATTGTCAAAGTACTCCTTAAAGTGAGGGAGAGCAATCGTGGAGCTTATTATGCCCGAGTCATATCCAAAGAGGAAACCTCCCACGGCTAGAAAGGCCGCAGAGGCGATGGTGATGGTATCGCCACTCGGCATGGCTGCTGCTGGGCGCGAAGTGGCAAGGTTCAGCAACTGGAGATGAGGGAGCAAGGAAGAAGGCGACGGAATGATGAGCATCCAGGATGGGCGCGCTCGGGTTATATATAACGTTACCCCGGATTCTTTACCCCTGCTGGTTCATGCGGAGAAGCTAGTTGGATATTCGCTGATGGAGGGAGAACTTGATGCAACACCAATGAGACGAGACGAGCGATGAGCACTCGGAATTTTGCCACAATTCTCGCCTTAAAGAAGACGCGGAAAGGGGGTGCATGAATTGACCATCTCGGTGGGTTCTGGCCCGAGACATGGCCCTTTCTACCCGCAGGATTTTCGTCGGGACCATGATCTGTTTTCCCACGGCTCCATCCTATGCTCTAGAGGATGGTGAGGTTGGTGAGGAACCATGTCACGCAAGCATATTCGCTTAGGCACGCACCCGCCTCGCATCGGGATTCAATAACCCGAAGCGTGCAGGCCGTAATTTCAAAATAGGCATTCAACACGCCACAAGTGCGCTGGGTCTCTGGTCAATTGGCCATGCAGATACGTAAACCACGATGGGGCCCCGCGCAATCCCGCAATGAAGAGTGTGCAACCATTGTTGCAGCTGACGATCATTCCGGGGTCGCGTTGCATCGGCTCACAGCTAGCGCCGGCTTTGAATTGATCTGATTGGTCGCACTGACCGGCCAACTTTTCATCTGGTTGGCTTTGTAAATCCGGCGCCAAACCAGCTTCGGACATTGCAGTCGGTCGGTTCCAAGGCTGGCTTTATGCTTACCAGGTTGAGCAGAGTCTCAACCCGACGCGAAGGATGAGCTTGTTCACTCACCTACGCTTCGTCACATCCGAGTCAGGGAGGCGGCCATACGAACAATTTCGAGCTACACGAACCAGCACTGCTCATTTAAGGCAAATACCATCTTTTTGGATCACCAGCCACGTTGTGCGGGCTACTCCGTTTTGTCCTGCTTCAGACAGTAAACAGCTTTGCCTAGCTAGACAAATGCTCTTCCAAGAGTGAAATTAGTGACTTGATCGCTTCCTAGCTTCTTTAAACCTTGATAGACTCCATTCGCAAGACTTCCAGCATTTCCCCCTCTATTCTACTACAGAAAATGCTGATGGTATGCAGCCAGACTCGAGATATTCTGCGATAAATGACCTCCATCGGCAAATCCAATTTGAAAATTCTAAAAGAGAGAATCATTGCTTTGCATGTCCATAATCATGGATTGTGTAATGCGACTTCTTTCAAGATGGGCATCCCCAGGTGTGGTGCCGTTCTCCAAGGTGCACCACAGATGGTCGGCCTTGTCCTCCAGGGCCAAAGCATGTGCAATCAAAAACTTGACCATCCATTTGTCAAAGCGGTGGGTGTTTGTGCTGAGCGAAATCATGCAATTCTTCTGAAATACTACAAGGCGATTGATCTGTGACACCGTTAACAAGCGCTTCAGGATGGAGCTCAGGCTTAGATACCCACCATGAGTTCTACACTTGGCCAGTAGCTTCGCAGCTGCACCAGTGACTCGAAATTCGATTCAAGGCACTTCTTGGATCCTTCTAGTTCGTGGGGCTCCCCCAGCAGGTATGTGTGCAGCAAGACTGATGAGGATACAACTGTGACGTGGCCCACAATGTTGTAGAGCGCCTCAGCACCTGGAACCTCTCGTGAGGCCTTTAAGATGTCGCAGATAATGGCTGCATGGCGTTTGCAGCGATCCGCATACTTCTTCCCGTTACGGGTGGAGGGTCGACGCTGGTCGAGATACTGGTAGAAGAGTAGTGTGTAGTAATGGTGATAGCCTAGATGAAAGGCAATGAAGACGCTGCCCAGACCACGACGCACAAAAGTTGCCAGGTTTTCTAGTGAAAATGCCAAGCCTGCGCCGAGGGCTCGCGCGAACTCGTCAAGGTTGGCTTCCACCCGTCCGACCGAGTCATCCATCAGAGCCTCGTCCCAATCATCCGTCTCTGCGAGCTGTTTGTGAAGTAGCTGTATCTGGCCATATATCTGTACCAGCGTGACCATATGGCCCCATAGTCCTGGTACCCAATCTGGATCGGTTACATCCGCCTCTCCTGGCTTCATGGCAGAGAAAATAGATTCGTCCATGGGCACTCGAGGCTGCTTAGGGTCCCATGGAAACTGCCGCGACAGGTTCGAGCCACCACTGGCCCACGTGTCGACTATGAAGCATGTCCAATATATGCGTCGCTTTACCTCGCGTGTAACTCCATCATCCGCCTCGTTGCATACTCCAAGTTTGAGTATTTGGGCCATGCGAATAGCAAGCACTAAATAACGTAGATCAGCACCGTCATGGTTTCAAATGCAACCAGCGGGAAAATGCACCAAAGTATAATGACTCAGCATCTGCGTTACAGTCTCCAAAGCAGTTGTTCCCCACAAGAATGCAGGCCTGTATGTTTTCGATACAGACGTGCTCGAGATCATCCTTCAATGCTGCCTTGGCTTTGGCGCAATACATGGCCCCGCGGGAGCGTATATCGGACTGCGTAGCAAACCTGGTTAATTGTTAACCTGGAAAGGCACATGTTAATAGCAGTGTAAAGAAGAACGCACTTACCGTGCCGACATGCCCATCATTGCCAAAAGAACGGGTTGGGACACCGTCCCCACTTCGACGCTTGCTCTAAAGCTAGCCTCGTGAAAGAGGCTGTGTGGCTGGTTATGGATGAACTTGAAGTATAAATTGATCAAATGGATCGTCTCTTCACCGGCACTTGTTGAAATTGCACGAAGAATTGGCTGTGGGGGTGCAAGGACCTGAGCCGCTTGGCGAGGATTGGCGGCGGCCGAGCACGGCAGATTCCGCTGGATGCATTGAGGACAGGCCGAGCTGCCCGTGCCGTCACATCTCCGTTTGGCGCTTCTGCACTGTAAGCATGCCTTGACAGGCCGCATATTGATGTATGGGACGCGATGGCTGTCATGAAATTGCGTGGGTGCGTGTGCTTGGAGGCGTCAAAAAGTGGCGGGCCTCAATGGTGCAGGGTGGGCCCCGCATCCACGTCCTCAGGCTGACAAGCAGGCTGAAGACCATGGCACCGAACCTCTTCCTTCTGTACTTCTGCTCCACATTCTTGACCTGATGGGTGGCATCCGAGGTGGCGCCCCAAGCCTAAAGCACGATATTCGCCTCTGACAGATTGTCGTCTGTATACTAGAGAAAGGAAATGAAGGCGTATTTCAACATGACTTTGGGAAAACCATTGTCAAGGCCTCTTTTGAGCCTCGAAGCTTCGTTACGGGAGTGATAAACGTACGGCAAAAGATGGCATGGGGCACTTTTCTATTTTAGGTCGAGTCGATATTTCATCCTAGATCCAACACTCGGTGTTGAGCCATGAGATGGCTGATCGAGTAGACATAGGCGCTCAGTTCCTCATTGCCCCACCATTGCTGGCGGCTTAGTCACCGCGACCAGTCTATATAGCCGAGTCATTCGCCGACGCGTTGGTCGAACTAGCTATAACCAAACCCACACTGCAATGGCTTTTAGTGCTGAACAACTTGAATCTCTCCCTCCTCCCACTTTTGAAAACAAAACACCCCCAGATGTTCTTGATGGGCTCTCTGCTGCCATTGTTTCTCATGACAAGAGCACATTCACCGAGTTGCTGGCTTCATATGTCCAATCTGAGCGCTGCACCAATGTTCATCAGCTCTCTCCAATTATGGAGCAGGCCATAAATGAGGACAACCCATGCTTTGTTGCTGAGTTATTGCGAAATGGCATGATGGTTCATTCTTCCTTTGTTATCGCGGCCATCCATGCTTGTGCCAAACGATGTATGGAGGCCTTCATTGAACATGGATGGGATATCAACACAAACTTTACTGAAACAGATCCTTCCACCATATAGTAAGTTTCCACCTTGCCTTTTACCGTCCCTATTTTCCTCAACCAACCCTATTTTCTTATTGAGCTTTTGTTTATTATCATCTGCTTATTTTTCATTCTACCTTTCAGCTTTGCCTTCATGCATGATAATCACGAGATGAGCTCTTGGATGCTTGATCATGGTGCCGATCTCAACAAGCAAACTTACCTTGATATGACGCCTCTATCCGTTGCAATGACAATGGCTACTCCAAGTCTTATCAAGAAGCTCCTGGACAGAGGTGCGGATCTTGCCAAGGGGGAGCCTGTTCAATGCGCCCTTGAACGCCAGACCAACGATGTAGCTGAAGTTGTTTCTCTACTGCTTGACAAAGGTGCACCAATCAACACCATCAAGTATGCGAACCACCCAGTTTCGAGTAACCACTTTTTCTGGATGGACTTGGGTACCCCACTACATACAGCTGCAGACAATGGGATGGCAGACGTCGTACAGCTGTTGCTTGACCATGGGGCAGATGCCAGCATCAGAAGCTCCAAGGGGCATACGGCCAAACAACTTGCGGAAAAGGAGGGCCATGTTGAAATTGTAAAGATTCTAAGCGCGCAGGGGTAGAGAATTTAGACACCAATGCACGTTCTATAGAATGCAAGGCTTATTTTTCAACCTCCAACTTACGCTGAATCCTGGTTCGCACATGGTTACGACCAAACCAGCCAAATCCTAGCTCATTGTCTTGAGAGTTGAGGTGAGAGCGCCTCACTGTCGCAGGTCGCTGCCTAAGAAGCCATTCCGGTTATGCCGTATTTGCCCCAGGAAATCAGCCACTGTTCTCGTGGATTAGAGCCATCGCCATTGCTGACACTGATTCTAGCCACAGTGGGGCTACTTCACGTCTGGGAAAGAGCATGGGGCCATGTCCCAATTTGAAGCGCTTCATTGGTTTTTCAACTCCCAGCCCCAAATCTGGCCTCAATAGTTTCTGTGTTTGGCCCAATAGTGTTCTTTTTCCTTCTCAATAGCGTTCTTTTCATGCAACTTACTCCAAATATTGAACCACGTGACTGTTTGTGTATTCCAATAATTACGTAACCCATTTCCCGCAAATGTGATGATTTTCGAATGGCCATTTTTTCGCCGCAACCCCTCTTCATCATCACGCTCCACAAACAGCTAGTACTCCGACCAGGACACTAACTCGGTACTATCTCTCAAACCTTCGGCCCCAGCTTGATTTCTTTCCACCGTGAACACTCAACCGGTTCCACTCCATCATTGAATAAGATCCAACTACGAACATTTACGGCCCTGCATCATCATGGCATCAAAGGTTCGCACAATATTTTGCCGCATCATCTTCACGCACCACTCACGAAAGGTTAACAGGATGATCTGGCTCCTATTCGCGCCCTCGGAGATGCCATGGACTTGAGCACATTGCAGCAAATCATGGAAATGGACGACCCAGACGATGATGAATTTAGTCGTTCTATAGTGTATGAGTTTTTCGAACAAGCAGTCGATACCTTTAAGCAAATGGAAAAGGCTTTGTAAGTCTACTAAATGACATGCCATGCACTATTTCGCATCTTTATATTTGTTCCTGACATCTTCATTCTCCCAATATTCCTCATGGTCCGCCCTAAACCCCAACTGACGCATTATTTGTCCTACTTGCAGAGCTGACGGGGATCTTCTACATCTAAATGCTCTATGCAGATTTCTAGCAGGATCCGCTGCTACCATTGGCTTGATCAAGATTGAAAGTGATTGTAAAGAGATCCGGAAATACGCCCCGATGAGTGAGGCTGAAAGGATGCATGGCTTGGATGATGCTGCTTACTTGACTCTAATTTGCCACATTTTTCCAGGTTTAAAGGAATCGGCGGAAGAGGCCAAGAAGGCTTTTGATGCTTACTACTATAAGCGGTTCAGATTAGACGAAGAGCCGGTTGGCGACAATGCCATTGAGGATCATTGATGAGCGTCCCAGTTAAGCACGCAGTGTCATATTTTGGTTATCTTGGAATCTGCAAGGATATATTTACAATCAATTATGAAGTAATATTGTGTGAAAATTTTCAAATAGTTACAAATACAAGACGCGAACCCGCTTTAGTGTTGAATGCCTCGAAGCATCACCTCGCACCGTGGCATCAAGCTATTCCAAAGCCACAGATTTGGACATTACCATTATTTCAGGTCCGAGGCCGAAACAGATTCGCAGACGGCAGTCTCACAAGGCCAGATGGTATCGATCTTGATGAAAGTAGCCGGGAGGTTGAAGAAGCACCTGGGGAGCTCGCCCCAGACAAGGTTCGTGGTATCGATGTTGGCATCGTCGCCACCGTTGAGGGCACAGTCAATAAGAGCTCGGTAAAAGGTCTCCCGATCACCGAGTCCGTATGTGGCCATGGCGCTGTAGATATCCTCGCTGGCCTCGGTCCACTCATCCTCGGTCCAGTTGTCCGAGTGCTTCATGAGGTAGAAGCAGTATTCCTCGCCGTCCTTGAGCTCGAGCCACTGGCGTCCAGTAGCATAGCCACAGTCCTCGCGGGTGCGGACGCCGTCGCTCTTGTCGGCAGCAAGGTACAGGTTGGCAGACTTCATGATGTTGTTGGCCACCTTCAATCGGAGGTTGTTGGCAATAGACTCAATGACAGCGGTGACGGCAGCTGCGTCGTCGTTCATGATGAACCAGCCGCCATTGAAGAACTTGGCAATTTTGGTCTCGTACGTGTCCCACTTGGGTGCAGGCAAGGAATTGTACTCGTCATCGCTGGTGCCGCCACCCATAGCAATGCGGAGGATTGTCTCCAGCTGGTCACTAGCTTGGGAAAAGGAATCGGCAAGGGCGCTGGAGATGGTTCCCTGATCAACGCCCTCGTCGCCCTCTTCCACATTGGCCAGACCGGAAAAGATGGCGCCTAGGAATCCGAAGCCTGCCTCAACAGCGGTGCCCTGTCAAAAGAATACTACGTTAGCGATAAGAAGTAAAGCTGTCGAATGAGATCGAACCTACAGCTCCAGGAACAAGACCTCCGAGGATACCTCCCATGGAACAGGCGGCTGAGAGCCAGGACATGACGTTGTTCGAGTCAGTCTCGTCACCCCCAAAAGCAGTCGTCATGCTGGCAATCTTGAGGCCGTCAATGAGCGTCTCGTCAACCAGTTGGCTTTTCATCTGGCGAAATTTGTTGTGGGCACCCTTGGCGGCCTGGAAGATCCAGTACGCATCCTTGGCCATGGGAGTGCCCACAAGCGTGTCAAAGTGATCATCACAGCTCATGCCGCCCATGGGGTTGCACTCGCTGCTGCTGAGGGTACCGCATCCGGAGGCTTCGGACTTTCCCGAAGTGCCGTTCATGAGGTTATCCTCCATGTTGAGGAGCCATGAGTTTTGGTGTTCTGTGGGGATTGAATTAACATACACTCTTTGGTTCATCATCACCATGTTCGTAAAGAGAACACGGATCCAAAAGAAGAGGTAAAGAAGAAAAACATACCCCATTGGCTTTTGATGAACAGTTCAAGCTGTGCACCTGCATATGTCTCCTCCCAGAGTGCATCAACACCCTCTGGGGTCGACAGGTCCCAGCCTTTACAGAACTTGTCCTTGTCGTTATAGATATCGTCCCGTCTGCCAGAAAATGGCCGAGCATGCGCCAAAAGCGCGAATGACAAAAGAGCGACGGTGGACTTCATGATTAAATTGAGAGTTAAGGACTGAAATTATAAAAGAATGACGATTCAAGAAAATGAACGAGTACTGTTAAAGAATGACTGAGAAAGCTGATGCTGAAAAACGAGTAGAAACGCCAAAGACATGCCCGAATATATATTCCAACGATCTTTCACATTGCACACTGGAGGTCATGAACCGTTGAGAGTGCAAGGCATGACATTGAGGCACGCACAACGTTTGGCGAGATGAGGGTAAGCGCACAGGGCGATCGATGCGACGACGAAGGATGAACTCTATCATTAGCATCAATTCTCTAGCCATGTCTAAGCGATCGCACCAGGCTTACCCCAGTCGAAGGATTCGCTATAGACCAAGTCTTCTCAAATTGCGGCGCGCTAATACAAGGCTGAGCCAAGTTGTGAGCCCCCGCGAACCCTGGTCAACATGACCAGAGGGCTGAGCCAATGCCGATTTGGCTTAGCACCGGAACCTGGGGAAAAGAGAACCAATCTCCAGGGTGGAGGAGGATCGTTTAATCGACCTAGAAAGAGTGAGTGAGAATATTCTCCACATCCATTGGTAGTCCAGACATCTCCGAAAGCCTGGTCGGTTTCATCTAGATGTGATAAGTGAGGCTGTGGACGATGAATGGCGAGATAATGCTACGGGCTGTGCGGATTTTTTACCCCCAGCGGGCTGAGAACGGACATGCCGCTTATGCTATTGGCCGGAGCTTCCCCTAATAAAAAAAAATCCTGTCGATAAGCTTACGGATTAGGCATAGATGTACTGCATCCTTCGCAGCTTCACATTAAGTGGTGCTGGTAAACGCGGATGCGATGCGGCGCAGCACACGTCTGCGGGTTGTGCACGACTTACCCCAGACCCAAAAAAAATCCTCCTGCTCCGCCGTGGGAGAAACGTCGCGATCCAGATCTTTGATGCGCTTTTTTTTCTTGGCCAAGTCTTGGCAAGTGCAGATATTGGCGACTTCACTTGTGCCAGAAGAAACAGCTTCGCGACTTTGAACTGACTGGACGCGTTGCAGCGTCCGTGCCACGTCAGAGCCTGTCGCTTATCAGCACATTGCAATATACAGAGTGAAGACCATGTTGCATCAATTCTTCCAGCCGAACTGAAAGCTGAAGTGTCCGACGAGCGAGAGAGCTTGCTGCTCATGTCCGTAGGAATCCGCCCCTTGTCCGTAATACGGGTACGAAAGGAGGCTTTCAGGGGCACAATATGATGCTCTTTCGTCGTCACAATTTAAGCATTGAAGGATGCATAATGAACCCTGTTGGTTTGGTGCTCCTGGCTAGTATGACGTCACGGGTTCTGTCAGACTTGCGCATGCTAATTTTCATTTTTGGGCGCTGTATTAATGAAAGATGGTGTGGACGCGTTTGAAGGAGGGCTCAGAAGAGTCAAGATTCACAAACAACACTATCTAAATATGCAGAACTTGGCCTGCGTGTTCGGAAAACCTCCACCCTTCAATTCAACTACAAGTTTATGAATGAGATGTTAAAAAAGTGATTCTTTCTGGTTTAATTAAAAAAGTAATACTCGCGTTTGTTTTTTTCATCTGAATGGGGTTTGGAAATAAAATGGAATGATAACTTCACTTGACTTTAGGGTAAGTGGGGCTGGTACTATCACAAGCCAAGCCATTGGCTGCAGTGTATGAGGAAGGTCCTTGCTCGCATTTAATGACGACAAAAAAACGGTTAGCAAGTTCTGCATCTGAATTCTCCATTTCCAATTTCAGTTGTACATTTCGCTTCTTTCGTCATTGAACTCGTTGCTCATCCTCACCCGTTCCAGGTTCGCTTGCGAGTAATCGAGTACATCGCATTCCCCCGTTGTATAACCCAAATCGGAATACCATCTAAGCATGTTGATTTGCTTTCTAAGTTAGCTATGGAAGAAATCAGAGTCGTATTATTACGGAAATTTACTCGTCGAGTCTAAAATACCAAGAAATATTCTCCAAGTCTTCGCCAAGCAAAGGACGCATCAGATGCATTCCTTTTGTATCTAAAAATATAAGCTCAATCTAACCCACGATTTCACGTCGGGCCATACCCACATCTCTTTAAAGTGGGATTTGTCTTTCATATTCATCTGGTTTCAGCGCTTCTTGTGGTGGATTTTATTCTTTTCATTTCTTTTTGGGTTAGTTTACTTGCGGCGTGGTGAGCTGAGACAAAGGTTCCTGAGAACTGCCGAGCTGTGATCTTGGCAGCAATTCCCACCAATTATGGTAGCATATGCAGACTTGACTCGCAACGGGCCCACTGCTGCATTCCTTCACCTCGTATTCCCTTCCCAACTTTTTTGTAAGCCTCACAATTGTCCAAGTCACATTCTTCGTGTCTAAATAGCATGACTGAAGGAATGGAGTCGAGTGTAAGCGGGCAATCATTGGCCCTGTTCACGCTCACATGGCTGAGACACGATCCTTGAGTATAACATATATCACAGGGCCTTTGCCCGTGTGCAGAAACTAATCTATTTGATCAATCGCGGTTCTTTCTGTCTTCGCATTGTCACCCCAACCGCATTACATATCATATCAAGTCACAAATACCCTTCAAAATGAAGTTCCTGAGCTTTTTCGGCTGCATATTTGTCGCCGGGTCATTCGCCAGCCCAGTACATCCGGAGGAACAAGCTTGCTCAGTATTGGATGTTGGTTTCTCAGGTCAACCATAAATAATACACCACTGATCTCAGTTTCTATCAATATAGGAAAATTCCGTATACAACTCCTGCGGCACAGCTTGCCCACTCACTTGCAAAAACATGAATGAGTCTTTCGGCTGCATTGCTGTCTGCAAGAAAGGTTGTCAATGCAAGAAAGACTACGTCTTGAATGAAGTAAGTTGTTCTGATGGTATAGCGATTTGATTTGAATGAAATTTAACCATGTTTACGAGATAGGAGAAGAAATGCATTCTAATCTCCGAATGTCCAACCTAAGGAGTTGCATGGAAGGGCTGCTCGATGGGCGGCCATACCTGGCTAACGCTCGCAATTTTACTAGCTATTGGAATTCTACGTTCGGAACATAGGATATGTCTAATTGGTGGTGTAGTTTTTACTCACCATAACAATGCACAAATTGATACAGCTTGCTTTGCTCGTGGTGACGAGTCCACACTATGGAATTGAACACGCATCAGTGCACCAGGATTTACTCGGCTTCATTCACTTTTGGGTGCTCCCAAAGCTGTTTCCAATGCATCCGTATGTGTCCCTTCCAGGCTCTTCCTATTCGTGACATTTTTGTCTGAAAAAGATGATGAGAGCAATAGTCAAAAGAAGGATGTGGCAGGTTGGGCTTGGATTGGACCCGACCAAGATGCAAGCACGGCCCCCCTTGACAGTGATGAAAATGCAGATGAAAATGCAAAGCACCGTGTCCCGCAGAAGATGGGATGAACTGGGACGGGTCAAACCTCGAACTATTGACCACAAGCATCCCGGCTCCAATCTCCAGTTTGATAGACATGCATCAATTTGGGCTGCGACTTGCTTTTGCAGGCCTGTTGCACCTAAAATGTTGACCGAGTACAAGCAGAGATACCTGGTTGCAACATCCTTGACAGTGGGTCGCGGCACAGGCGGTTTCAAGAACAGAGCAGAGTGTGCGCCTCTCCGATACGCGTAACTCGTCACAAATTCATGTGCATGGTCGCATTGAGCTCTTGACGAATTTTTATTTGGTCTGTCGCTTTCCGTGGGCAGGTATTGTATGGTAGAGTTAAGTGCGGATCCTCCATTTCAGTCAGACACGATGCGATGAATGACCACACCACCATATCTGGCCGGACTGCAACCGTGTTTCGGATTTACCTTGGACTGCTTCTGCTTCATCTGACAGCGACTGTAGCTGACACACGTGGTTTCAATGCTGCATGATACTCCAAGGGTAGCTTATTTGACCCTTATTTTAGGCTTAAGTGCCGAGTTCCGTTGCCTCAGTCTTGGCGCTGGATGCGCCGCAGTGCACGGGGTGAGATAAAAGGACACGAGAATCCACCGACCCACCAGCTGAGACAGGCATACGCAAACCTCGACGTGGGCGCCACACCACACGAGACGAGAATATAAAGGAAAGACGTGGCTGGCATCTTGTCACACTGAATTTCCTTGAAGATCTGCTACGTTCAATACAAACCGCCACAATCAATCTCTGTGATACCCGACGATACCCTGCCAAAAATGCCCGAAGTCGTTCCACCTCAACAACAGCAGGCCATGGAGGCCAGTGCTCCCGCGACTGTCGTCGACCAGCAGCCCGTACGTTTTCCCCTTCGCTTCGCTTGGAGTGACGCAGCTAAAGCTTGTTCAATAGTCTGCGGAACCTCAGATGGATGTCATGACTATGCGTGGTGGCTGTATTCCCGGCCCCGAAGACTGCTGCGACTGCTGCTGCGATGGCTGCTGCGATTGCGGCTGTGATTGCTGCGTCTGTTGCTGTTGCTGCTGTGGTGGTGGCGGCGATGACCGCCGTGACCACCATCATGGCCATGGAGGCCCTGGTGGACCGCCCCCACGATATTAAGCCATCTTTTTCTTTTCGGCACGCGTACCCTCGGAATTGACCGCAATGGAGAAAAGGAGTGATTAGGGGAGGCGCCTGGAATTACGAGCGATATTGTCGTTTGGAGACATGGAATTTAGGGACACGAGCGCTGGTGTACGGCGATAAGTGAGCTGATTTAATACATGGTTGTTTTTCCCAACCCACACCCGACCATCACATTCTGGAGTTGCCTATTGCCGCGGGGCTTTGTTCTATTCATTGATGGATATTTTTTGACCGGCGTATTCGATCTTCAGTCGCAATGTTGGCTATCGATTCGGACATGGCCACATGCAAGCTAATGAAGCAAGGATGGATGGATGGACTGGGATTAGTATGATGACGCGTCAACCAACACAGCCCGGGAACGCCGCACATTGTTTTGACACCCTGCAAAATACGCGGTCCTGCACTCATCCGCGCGTTTTTGTGACGAGCTGAAAGCACAGGCCTGCTTACACGTACAAGACAGGCTTGTTTTTTAAGCGTATTTTTTATACTCGAGTAGGGCTGACTAGCATGTTTCAGACGCGATGCGATGTGATTCTGGTCGGGGACTTGAACGCTGGTGCATTCTACACGGGGCAGTGAATGCTCTCGCAAGCAATCGGCAGCGCAAATGCTCATTCAGCAAAACAACTACCTCATCGCGAGCCTTCTCAAGCGGCGCGAGCGTCGCCCCACTTGCATAATCCACCTCGCGGAGCTGAACCCTCTTGCACATGTTATCTCGATCTTTTTTCACCCCTAGAGGAATGGTGACATCGTCAAGGTGAAAGTCTGGGCCCGACGTTTTCGTTCTGCCAGTCTGAAAGCGTTTCAGAACCATGGCTTAGCCGCTATTCTGCACCTTTTGATCGTTTCAGCGAGCTACTTCAAAGAAAGTCATGGCTTTCCTGCCCCGGGAGCCTTATTGACCCCTTCTGGCCGAGGGAAATGTCTGCCAGCCATCTCCCCGTGGCTAGTGCAAACTCTTGGAAGCTTAGGCAAACGTATCGCGATGCCAAACTGGCATTCACCAAAGCCATGGCGGACGTCAATGAGGCGAATTTTGTGAAGTTCTCGCTGGGTCGATCAGCGTCCAGCTTATCAATGCAGGGCAGGCAAAAATGTCAACTGAACACTCACTAAAGTGATGGAACATGCAAATTGTTTTTAGAGAACCAATGAAGCCTATTTCTGGAACAAGAAATGTGAGAGAAACAGAACGGCTGTGCTCCTCTCCATGGTCGGATTTGCGAGACTATCCGGCACTTCTATCCTGATACACCGATATTTCCCTTTTGTCAGTTCTTCCCTTGCTTATTCAAAGGCGACCAAGGCACGGCAGATTACTATTCTTTTGGTGGCTTGAAATGTATCCATGTACATGGCCTGTTCCGAAATAAACCCGTATCAATAAAAAGCTATCTGGGTACAAAATACTCGGGATGAGACCGTCCATGTGCAATTGGACAGCTGTTTTCATATGACGTCAAACATACGTGTTGCATCCAAAATGAGCAAACAACCAGTCACCATATAACTGATCCCATCCCTTCCCCAAAATAATTTTGGTCTGCTTTCAGCCGCGCATGTGTCGACTGCGAGCCCATTTCCGCGATTCATCACGCCAAGAAAACCCTTCTTCTTTCAGTTCCAGTGCCTTTTACACTTTCTGTCTGAAATGCAAGGAAATATAGCTGATGGCCGAGCCGCGCGAAACCACCTTGGCTGAATCTATCCACACCTACGTGACTGAGGACCATCCTCCGACAGACATTGAAGTGATCTTGCGTACATACCTCACACCCAAAGAAGAAATACAAATCTGTCAACAATTCCGAAAAGCATGTCACCAGGATAAACAAGTTCTATGGAGCGGCATGCTGCGTAGCCAGGCTCAGAAATGGGCAGATGAACACGGCATGCAGACTTTGACGACAGCCATGGGCCCGTTAATGGACACGACGCACCCAAAATGTCCTCGACATGAGAAGACAGACAAGGCATGGTCCAAATACATCCACGGCGCTTCTGTTGCCTTTGCCTGGTACATTTCCCTTGGAAACGTGGTCACGGTGCTTTCGCAGCCGCCCCCACAAAGGTTCAACCCTTCGAATGGGACATTTTACCAAACGCTCGAGGAGCCCATAATAACAGGAAAGATCGGACATAATAGCGTGACGCGTCTGCAAGTAGTTCATCCGAGCGTAGTGGAAGCCGCCAACATCTGTTACGAAATGTGGCCCCACGACATGGCTCATCTGTGGGTATTGAGCTTTGGGGCGATCAGGGTGGTGAATCCTCACTGGAGGAAGACAAAAGGCTCAAAGGTCATACTTTTCTAAGCGAGGTTTGTGTTTAAGTTCACTGATGACATGTACAGACGAGCTGCCAAGGTTCTGCCAATGCATCCTTGTCTACAAACGATACGCAGCGCGAGGTAGGCACGCCATGCGTGAATGTATTTGGGAAAGGGTTAATCGAAGAATTAAACTAACTCCACCGTCGACGAAAAGAAACCACAGAATAAGGTGTCCATTGAAAATACGAAGAAAGTAGAGATCAATTCGGTCGCCAATAACGAGTTGACCCAGAACAAAAAGAAGAAGAAAAAGGGAAAGAAGAAAAAGAAGGAAGGAGAAGTAGGAAAGCTTTAACAAGTCGCAAGCCAGGGATAAAGAGATACATATCTACTCAAAGTTGGCTCGAAAGCTGTTGATCGGCCGTAATGTGTCCCGATTGTTGGCTTGCCAATATTGTTAACCGCAATTCCTAAACAGCGTTGTCAAGTATTGGGACTGAGTTTTGACAGGGTGGAAACTTTCAGAGAGACTGAAGTCACACCACTTGAGATATGTGCTACAATACCAAAATGACAGCCTATTTCAGTTTGTTGGTCTGGTATATCGTCATCATGCTTCTTATCTGTGCAACATGAATCAGTGAATACAACGAAGAAGCCTGCACCCATTCACAAGCCTTATTTATTGACTCTGAACAGTTTAGGCGGGGTGTTGTCACCTGTGAAGCCATAGAAATATGATACTTTCTAGTTGGGTAGCAAAAGACCATCATCAATTACAATCGTTGGGTATTGAGGGAACTACATTGTATTTTTGAAGGGTCCGTTTGCAGGGCCTTTTTCTCCTTGGATCAATGAGGCAGGTACCCAATTGGAGTCCTACCACACCTGACGGGATTAGCGTCCATGTCTACAAGACATCGAAATGCACTCATATGTACGCAAATCTCGGCCGTAGTGCAATTTATTTGGAGTAGCTTGTATTGGAGGCCTTAGTCACTAGGTCTCTTCGGGCTAGTTTTCTCATGGTAAAGAGGGTTGATTTGGCGTTGAGTTGTCATAGCCAAATTTGCCTGACCAACAATTCTACATATTTACACGCATTGAGTGCGCACAAAAGCTAGCAAGGCCTCATAATATAGCAAACGATTTGCGCAAGGTAGATTTGCAACAGCAAGGCTACATCCGCTAGGCCTCCCAACCACCCTCAGGTTCAACCATTGGAGGATGGAAAGCCACGCAGTTTCATGTCAAGGGGTTTTATACCAGCTACGAAGCTAGCATCTAATTCCTAAACATTTCTAAAAGTTAATATAGACCCTAGCCTCCCACCCAGCTAGCAGTGGCTGTCGTATCTTGGAGTCTCTCTGGATTGACTCTTTTGTGCCTAAGAGCAATCGCATTTCAGTGGGTTCACAGCCCAGCGCCTCGCAGATATCCAAGCAACACCTTTCCTCTCGAGACATGTTCAAGACTACCACGGCTTTTCTCTTTGCTCCATTTCGGCCATTAATAGGAGCAGGGCTCTCTTTGATGTACATGAATACGGATTCGTTAGTGGGATCGAGCAACTTAAAGGAGCCAAACACAAACACGTCTTGGTGCTGTTTGCGCATCTTCAAAGCCTGCTTATAGAAACTGAGGATAGATGCAGGATCTGCAGCTTGCTTGGAAACATTAATGTCTCGATAGTCGTCGTGCACGCGCATCCAAGGCTTCGCGCCGGCACTGGAAAAGCCTGCGTTTGGACCTTCGTCCCACTGGAACGGGATTCGGGCGTGGTCGCGACCCATTATCTGCAGGCCGTGCATGGTAGCCCGTATACGCTCTTCGTCGCCGGACTCAACGGCCTCGGCGTAAAAGTTACTGCTCTCGATATCCTTGTACTCCTCAATGCCCCAGGATGCGGGCATATTGGTCATGCCAATCTCCTGGCCCTGGTAGAGGAACAAAGTTCCTGTCAGCGTCGCCTGCCAAAGCGCAATCGTCTTGCTGGATTTAAGCCACCACTCGGGCGTCGAAGCATCTCCAAACCGATTCACGGCTCGCCCGTTATCATGGTTTTCGCAAAAGGCCGTTGCCCATGCATCAGTGCCTTCGATGAAGCTCTGCCACTTATGTGTGATGGCTTTGAGCGTCGACAGAGGGAATGGGCGGTAGATGTATTTGGCCCCAAACCCGTTGCCGTTTCCTAGGCGAATCATGGAAAACTCAAACACCATGTTGAGTTCGTCAGCTGCCGCTGACACGTATGGGATGACTTGTGAGGGGTTTGGCGTGTTGGAGAGCTCTCCAACGGACACGGCATTGTAAGGACCCAGAACCTTGCGGTACATTTCGTTGATGAATTCGTGGATGCGAGGTCCATTGCACCACATCTCTGGCGCCGGCTGATGCGACGAGGTTGGGTCTGTAATGGGAGCATCCACAAAATCGCGCCGTTTAGAGTACTTGTTGACCGTGTCGATGCGGAAACCATCGACGCCGCGCTTGAGCCAGAAACGCATCGTGTCTTCATAAATGGCTTCACGACACTCCTCGTTGTCCCAGTTCAAGTCGGGCTGGTCTGGCGCGTACAGGTGCAGGTAGTATTCCTGCGTGTGCTCATCCCATGTCCATGTCGGTCCGGCAAAGTAACCTCTCCAGTTCGTCGGCGGATGCCGAATCCCATTTTCGTCGTATCGAGCCGGCTTCCAGATGTACCAGTCTCTCTTCGGGTCGTCCTTTGATGATCTTGAACGCTTGAACCACTCGTGCTCAATCGACGTGTGATTGATGACCAAATCGAGTATCAACTTCATTCCTCTTTTGTGGCATTCCACGATGAGCCTATCAACATCTTCAACCGTGCCATACGGTTCGTATATTTTCTGGTAGTCCGAGACGTCATATCCCATGTCCTTCTGAGGACTGTCAAAGATTGGTGACACCCAGACCACGTCAACTCCCAGGTCGCTGAGGTAGTCAATTCTGGAAATCAGCCCCGGCAGGTCACCCCATCCGTCGCCGTTGGAGTCTTGAAAACTTGCTGGGTAGACTTGATAGAAGGTCGCGGCCTTCCAATATGGTTGTTTTCCAACCCATCGGTTTTCTTGGTCCCAAATCAGAGACCCCATTGCTGACGGAATGCTGAAGTATGAGTTTGGCGGTCCAGTTCAAAAGGATATTTCATTAACTAAGAAAATAGATTGAGAATCAAAGAGTGCAGCGACCGGGCAGAGATGTTCGTATTTGACAGGCCTCACGGGTAGCAGGGTGGGTGGGTGGAGTGCATCATCCCGGATTTATGCGAAGAATCCGCGTCTTGATGCGTATATATGACATATTTTGCCATAGTATTTTATTGAGATCCACATCTTCTGAGAATGCATCAAATCGCCACCTGACTTGGGATTGAACGTTGCGTATGCCCTCATGTCAGCGGAGTCTCCGCCGCCAAGTTCGCGTTTCTCCAATCTGCGCTAAATGACTCCGCTTTTCGCGCACCGAATCCACTTCTAATTATGTTACTATCCAATCATGGCTGACTCTCCAACATGGATTCCTTGCTGACAAGGCCTGATGGCGGAAACTCCGCCATTGTCAGAGGACTTGGAGCGGAGTCTCCTGTTGATGGTGGCTCACCCCTTGCCATCGAGCGAAGGAATTGTCCAATCCCATAAATCATTCTCCCAGCCCCAGAAAAACCCCGCCTCGTCCCCCATGTTTCCCCAGGTCACGCCTGAAAAACAGTCGCTACAGTACCTGGGACCTGTTCGTAGCCGACCGAGGGGGTGGTAGCGCCCTTAGCTTCTTTGGGAATCAACTTTTTTCTTCAATTTTCAACATGGCGTGAACTCGCCCTCAAAGGGGCGTTGACAAATATAAATAACTGCTCCGCCATCACTCGCGATGATACAAACTCGGCTTCCTGCTAGCATCGACTCAATCTCACCAAGAGTCCTCGACCCATTGCACTACACATCATGGCCGACACGAAGCGTCGCCCGCCACATGGCAATGATGTGGATACTCATCATGCCGAGACAGTGAATGTAGAAGTACTCGCCTCGGAAGCTCGACTTGCTGCCGATGCCGAGCACACTATGAGCCTCTGGCAGGCCATCAAGACGTACCCCAAGGCTATTGGTTGGTCAGTCCTCCTGTCGAGCACGCTCATCATGGAGGGGTATGATCTGGCCCTCCTAGGAAACTTGTACGCATCGCCTGTTTTCAACAAAAAGTTTGGCAAATACAACGCTGCAAAGGATGAATACCAGATCTCGGCGGCATGGCAGTCGGGCTTGTCCAACGGCGCCCGAGCTGGCGAGATTATGGGACTCATCCTTGCGGGTTGGACTGCGGACCGATATGGATACAAGATGACAACAATTGGCGCGTTGGTCCTTATGATTGCATTTGTTTTTGTTCTCTTCTTTGCCCCGAACATCAAGATCCTGGTCCTAGGAGAGGTGCTGTGTGGTAAGTTCTCGTCGAATCGCGACAAAACCTTTGTCAAAAACTGACCAAGAGCCATAGGAATCCCATGGGGTGTTTTCCAGAGCGTAACCCCTGCATATGCGTCAGAGGTTGCACCCATGGTTCTTCGACCATATCTTACAACATTCATCAACATGTGCTGGGTCATTGGACAATTCTTTGCAGCTGCCGTCAACAAAGGCTCCGTTGGTCGAAGTGACGAATGGGCGTACAGAATTCCCTTTGGTGTCCAGTGGGTCTGGCCAGTTCCGATTCTTGCAGGGCTTGTATTTGCACCAGAGTATGTCTTGATTAATTTGGCTGTAAAATTAAGTTAGCTAACCCGTCGCTTTTTAGGTCTCCCTGGTGGTACATGCGAAAGAACGACAGGGCAGCGGCGAAGAAATCTCTGTTGCGACTGACATCTCGAAACACGCCAGACTTCAATGCTGACGAGACGATTGCCATGATTGAGCACACCAATGAGATGGAGAAGCAGATAAAGGCTGGCACCACCTACAGGGATTGTTTCAAAGGCACCGACCTCCGCCGGACCGAGATTGTTGTTGGCATCTGGCTTGTGCAAACGCTCGGTGGTCAGAATCTTATGGGCTACTTTTCATATTTTATGAAACAGGCCGGCATGGACCCTAGCAACTCTTTTTCACTTTCCATGGCCCAGTACGCCCTTGGCATGGTAGGTACATTTGGCTCCTGGTTCTTGATGGCCAAAGTCGGTCGACGCAAGATTCATTTCGCAGGTCTTTGCACCCAACTGATCTTGCTTGTCATTGTGGGATCTTTGTCGTTTTCAAAAGGCAACGGGTCGCTTTGGGCGATTGGTGCCATGCTTATCGTTTTCACTTTTGTCTATGATTTCACCGTTGGTCCAGTCACGTACTCGTTAATCTCGGAGCTTTCTTCGACCAGGCTCAAGGCCAAAACCATTGTCATGGCCCGGGCAGCATACAACGCGAGCAATATTTTCGTCAATGTTATGACCAACTACCAGCTTTCATCTAGCGCCTGGAACTGGGGGGCCCGCACTGCCTATTTCTGGGCTGGTACATGTCTGCTCTCCGCGATTTGGGTTTTCTTCAGGCTTCCAGAACCCAAGGGTCGTACCTATGCTGAGCTTGACATGTTATTCGAGAAGCGTGTATCGGCGAGGAAGTTTGCCAAAACACATATTGATCCCTATGTTGATCAAGTAAATACGGAGAAGATGATGGATGAAAAAGAGTAGGAGGGTTTTAAGTGTAATTTTAAAGTACAATTCAGTTTCAAATATGGTTGTTAATCTGTGATGATACATTTGTGCTCCTCCAAGTATTCTGTGTCAAGGTGTTGCATCTCCTGGCCCGGCATCTAGAAAAGGAATAGTCTGTTTTATTTGCGTGTCCAATAAAGGGTCGTACGTGGACGCTCCACCGGGCAACTTTTTGATGAGGTGCCGCATGAATGTCAAGTCATCATGTGTGGTGATGTCCATGATCGGATCTTGTGGGCTTGATGAAGACACCGGGATGCGCGCAAGAACGTCAATGACTGCCGAGGCAATATCGTAAAGTTTCTCAGTTATCCCAACGCCGTGTACCTTGATGCTGTCAATAGAGAGGTCCCTCGTTGACAGAGTAAGTTCTTTGGCCACGTCAAGCGGGTATTGGTATGCAAGGCTGGGCTGCTGGCTTCCCTCACCGAGGTACCCTAGGCGCAAACGCAGTTTCCAGACGATAATCCTTAACCATAGCTGTGTGATTCTCAGATTTGCCTTTTGCGTCTCATGCAGCTCTAGCATTGGCTTTAGAGCCGTATTCACGCCCAGCTCCACGCGATTTACGGCATCTGGAGATGGGGGTGTGGCGACTATTTCATAATTCAGGAGGGCCACGAGAGAGGTATCGATTGGAATAAATAAAGCTGTGAGACTCTGGAACCCCTCAAGGGAAGTGTCGGTGGTGCGCAGCTCGGGTGTCTCAGTCGTAACCTGTAGCGTGATGGGCCGGCGGTAACGAATTGCGTGTGATCTCTCGGATACAAGCAAGACCCAAAACAGATTACGAGCGACTTCTTCAAACGCGGGGTCAACTTCGTCGAATATCAACAGGCTGAATAGAGTGGTGGCCTCGCGTAGAAAGAGGAATGCTTGGCTATGATGCGATAGACCAGCTTGACAGGCGTATAAGAAAAAGGCCAAAAGACATTGCTCCAACGTCGGCTTCACGTTACGCGGCATAGTCTGTTGAGTCGCCAGCACAGCATCAAGAATCATTTGTGCGTATGCGGCGTTGCTCGCGGAGACGGTGCCATGTGCGAACAGCTGCTCGGCATCCTCGGCCTGGAGCAGCACTTGGGCACACATGGCGACGAGAACGCAGTGGCTCTCAACTTTGCATTCTGAATCAGACGAGACAGTCGCTTTCAAGTGGCCGATGTACTCCGGCGTCAGGATGGGGATAGTTGGGTAAAGCCGTGTGAAGAATCGCTCTGCGCAATAATCGATGGCGCATGTGGAGACCAGGTCGGCCATTTTCTGCGAAGCATCAATCCCGCGGCTGGGATCTGCAAGAGGAAAATTCGACGCGTATTCAGGTGGAGATGCCATGTACGACAGAGGCGCACATTGGTGGCCAAGTCCAACGTCGACACATCGTCTGCATGGTCGGAACTCGCTGCAACCCCGCCGCAGTGTTTTACATCGCCGACATGCCCTGGGAACTTGGGCCCTTTTGGCATGTGATGGGGCCTGTTCTGTGTCAGCTGCCTGGTTGGCCGACCGTTTGGGCTCCATGGACTCAGTTGACTGAAGCTGGACATGTGCAGGGCAACAGTTGCGATGCTTCTTGTGCGGTGGACCGACCATGGGACACTCTTGGTTCCGGCTAATTATCGGAGTACGCCGAATCATCACTTGCCATGACTTATGGCTTGATTGGAGCTTGACTTGGTGCAGCTACGATTCTAGATGAAGGATATATTCGACTCGGGGTGCAATGTTGAGATGTAATGGTTGTATTAATGTAAAATTTCCATTGAGCCAATCATTCTCATAGCTTGATGGATTCAGTGAATCTGTCCAAGAAACTATTATACCGCATGTAAAACTCCTTGCACTCTTCAGACTCCAAGAGCATACTTGGGAAACAATGCGGGACACCCTTGTACACAGTTACATCCACATCAACACCGGAATTCTTCAATGCCTCTCCAAAGGCAAGACCCTCGTCGCGCAGGACGTCAAGGCCTCCGCACTGTAGCACTTTTTGCCATTAGCTACACCGAGGACGGGGAAGATAGGGTGATAAACTCACGAGTTGGAGGAAGGCCGGCATGAGACTCGGCCAGTAATGGGGAATGTCGGTAATCAGACGTGATTTCAGGAAGATAGTTGTCCCAAGTGTCTTCCATCTGCAAGGCACTGAGAACGCCGGCCTTGTCATTCTGAACATAGCTCGCAAGTTCATACTTGTCGTGAGGGAACAGTTTGGGGTGACAAGCGATGGGGAAGTGTATGACTTGGGCCATGATGCCAGTCACTCCCGTGTTTCTTGTCTCAAGGCCTAGACAGGCAGCCTATGGCGGAGGTCAGTTTGACTGATAAAATGGGTTGAATGGGTTATTTCGTACCAGATTAGCACCTGCGCTGCTTCCAGCGAGAATAATCTTCTCCGGGTCGATGCCCAAAGATTGGGCATTCTTCTTGCACTGCAACAAAGGTAAATATGGTGTAGACCAACCAGATACTCATCAAGTACTCACCCACAACAAGCCATCGTAACAATCCTGTAGCGGCACAGGGAACCTATGCTCTGGGTACCTTGTTTTCTGTCAGTACTTTGTTTGGAGCAGATTCAGTCCGTCGAGACTAACATGCGATAATCTACGCTAACAACAACAACATTGTGAAGAGCGGCAGCGTGGACGTTCTCAGCGCCATCAGTCTCGTGGTTTCCAACGGTCCATCCTACAAGTTCGCGTGGTGTCAGTCATCGTAATTTATTGATCACAGCAGCCATTGTCGCATACCTCCACCGTGCATTCGGTACATCAAAGGCGTATTTGGCTGCACCTTGGGCGACTTGTAGACCAGCAGCTCGACCAGGTGACCATCCCTTGCAGCGAAATGCATCTTCTCGGTAACAACATCGCGGCCTCGTTCGGGGCTTCCTGGCGGAAGGGGGGCATCGGGAAGACCCCGAGCACCCAGGTAGGATTTCCAATCCGTGCAGCTCCAGATGGCTTCCATGGACTCGTCGATAATTGGGCGAAGCGCTACCCACTCCGGCGTTGGCTCTGACAGGTGCCCATGCTTGGGACGGGGCTGGTGGTTGGCATCTAATTTGACATACTCGACCTGAGCCTTGGGAGGGGGTCGAGGGCCATCCATGTTGGGCGTAGAGGTGGTTGTTTGCTGGGCGGTTATTGCCGTAATTTTGGCGGCTTTTGCGCGTTAGATGGATGGCTTGCGGCTCGTTGTGAATCGAGAAGTGTTTGCTTGATTGTGTTGATGATGCTGAGGATGGGGAGATGTTGATTTAAATGGCCGCGAGTGGGGTACAGCCCAATTGAACATCTTGGCGTCAGCGTACCAATGCCACCAAAAAGAAAGGCGCAGCGCATCAATCTGCAAAACAAGCCCATTCTCTCCCAAATCCTCCTGTTGGAACAAAGTGAGATCACTGTCTCCGCCTATCAAGGAATAGTGGCGCTCGCTTCTGCGCCATGATTCATGCGCCGTCATCTCGCCAGGTCCAAAAGTCTCCGCCGTCTCGACGAATTCATCATGAATCGATATGATTCATTCGCACTTTGCCAAATTGGGACGCCTACTGTGAGTGAGAAAGGCGGGGCCGTGTTTTAGCATATCTGGTGGAAATGGCAATGCATGGGGAAGAGTCTGCGATCACAACTATTCGTGCTGCACTGATAACGAAGCTGACCAGTGATTGAGTGAAATACCTTGGCAAAGACATTGAATTGATAGAATCACGTTTCCCGCCTATGCATCTGGCATAGATTGCCTCTCGAAGCTTCAGAAAATGATGATCTGCGCTAGCTCAGCCCTGTGGGTCGACCAAGTCGCGATCCACTCGCAGTTGAATGGGGAGCAATGCGATAATTAACTAACCTAACGATGTGGCATGATACTGAATACGCAATCAATATGAAGTATACTGATCTATAACCTAAAATATTTATGCCACCGTGAGATTATGAACATGGCCTAAAAAGATCTTGGTAAAAACCCAACGCAAAGATTGAGACGTTGTTTCCCGCTCAACCAAAGTGTCTGCTACTGTAAAAGTGCCAGAAACCACATGACTGAGGTCCAATGATATATAATGCCTCATTATAATGAACTCTATCATATTTCTCATTCAGAATTTCGCGACAAAGCAACCTTGAATGATTTATAAATTGATGCGAGGACTCTTGGATGATTTCTTGGCCTATAGGGTAGGGAGGGAGGAAGGATGGAATGCTGTTCAGTACAATTTATGAAGGTAGAAGAGAATGAAAACTACGGGAGGGGATGGTGGTATCTTAAATATAGGGAGAATATTAATCAAGGCTTACAGAAGTGGCCTTGCATCTTACCTTTGCCATGCACACTATCCACAGAAATGGTGCAATAATTTCATTTCGCTCAACACAAATATTTTTGAGGCAAAATTAAAAATAGATGCAATACTAGTATAGAGAGTGATCGGACTTCCTGATGCGCGATGCGCGAGCGGAGATAGGTCGTAGTGTTATCAATAAATCCGATTTTCCCGCTCTCAAAAAACACCGCCCCCATTTTGATAGGATTTTCCGAATCATTTCGTGAAACTAGTTGAATAAGATTATGTTGAAATACCGTGATGAAAATTGGATCAAATTTTGTAATGCCAAAAAGGATGCGACACTGTTTGGCATTTGCCTATTGCTAGCTTATGTCAGAACAACTGGTCAAGATTTAGCGAAACAAGATACAAGCCGTGTATTGACAATTTGACATGTCTCTTTGGGTCCTGTATGCCTGAACTTAGGTATCCCCCCATCTTTACACCAAGCAAAAAGAATATTATCAAAGTATGACACGGCCTCGTGTAAATGAAAATATTACCAATGGCAGTGCGTTTCTGGTTTGAGTAGGAGAATGCTGTGCATTTGATTTGCAACACCATAATGAAGATCCAAATCTGGCCGGTTCCTGAGTGCAGGCTTACGGCACTCAGAAGGATCAGCTCTTCTCTTACAGTTGATACGTCATACATGTCTGGGGCTTCTGCAAGTGTGTGGACTTTGTGGCCGCGGAGTTAGACTTAAAGCCGACGCCAAACTGATATACCCACATGTGAAACAATAAAAAGGGAGGGGAGTTGCTTTGAAACACCATGCCAATCCATTGAAATTCATCCATTGAGACTTTTTATTTCATCTCATTCATCTTTTTATCGCGACTACAGCTTCAAAATGGCTAGGGTGATTGTTTTCGGGGCAAGCGGCGCTGTCGGATCCGTAGCAGCACGGACGGCCCAGAAGAAAGGAGCCAAGGTGTGGCTGGCCATGCGAGACACGCAAAAGCCTATTGCTGGACTCGGCGCAGAACAGGAGCGCGACGGAGGCTATCAAAGGGTTCAAGCCGACTTGACAAAACCCGAAACAGTTGCTGCAGCCGTGAAAGAGTCCGGTGCTACGCGAGCCTTCATCTATCTCGCCCGAGGTACCCCTGACCACATGAGATCGACCTTGGAGGCGCTCAAATCGGCTGGCATCAAATTTGTCGTTTTCTTGAGTAGCTACACCATCGTTGGAGATCCACGAGATGAGCTCCCGACCGACATTATTCCACACCTTCACGCCCAAATCGAAATCAGCCTAGACGAGACATTCGGTCCTGAAAACTATGTGGCAGTGCGACCGGGTGGGTTTGCCATGAACCTGCCACGCTACTACAAGGCCGGGTTCCTTGCCGGCAGTGTCAAGATGCACGGGGGCGATTTCATGATGGACTGCATCACAGCAATTGACATGGGCGAGGTCAGCGGCACAATCTTGGTGGAAGGACCGAGGAATGGGCAGAAAAAGGTGTACCTCTATGGACCCCAACTCATATCGCAGAGAGAGGCGGTTGGCGTGGTTGAAAAAGTCTTGGGCAGAAAGATTGAAGCCACAGACATGACGCACCAGGAGTCATTCGACGAGTTTAGCAAGGCGGGCATACCGAAACCACTGGCAGAATATCTGGTCAAGGTGTACACCTCAAACGACGCTGTTGCCCATACCAATTACGAAACAGGCGTCGCAAATATCCAGCTGTACACGGGTAGGCCAGCGACTGGATTTCAGGAATGGGTCGAGGCCAACACGGAGCTCTTCACCAAGCCGTGAGGCTTGCGGCACGCTGAGGAGCACGCGATTTATCACCAGAGCATGGCTGGGTTTGAAATAGCTTTACTGCGAGTGCGTAGCTTGCCCTAAATTGAAGACTGATGTCAAAGAAAATAAAAGAAAGTTTGTCCCCCTCTAGATATATTTCCTTGAGATATGTGACGGATGTGGTGTGGATTCTGCAAATTCGGCTTGGTTCGCGTCTTCGATACGCAGATATCAACAGGCTGATATGTGCGCAACGCCTTGTTGGAATTATCGATGCGATTGCTTTTTTGGTTTTGTTTTAGAATTAACCACCAAGTCTTCTGAAAAGCGCCCTAAATCCTCGTCTATCTTCAGCCTCCAGCAGCTTAGCTATTGCGTCATTGAGGAGATATGCGGGAAATCGAGGACAAGTACGGATGCAAAGGTATGTCAGATGCAAACTGTCCCGCATTTATTTGACGAACCAGCGCCGATAGCTCCCCTGTCGGATGAGACTGACAAATTCAAGGTCAACTCTCCTAAGAGTCTGGCTGTGGCCCGTGAGGAAAGTAGCCACCTGTTCTGCACTGCAGCTAAGATGACTGAGGCTCACTGTCTGTAGGTGTGGCATGAGCAGAATGATGATATTTCTGCGAACCTGCTTAGCGGCTCTCGATGGGAGAATGATGAATATCATGGAAATCTTTTAGGCTGTTTATTGTAGGCATCTAAAGGCGACATTTTGAGTGTCAATTCGGAAAGATTGGGGAACCGTTGTATGAATTCAACAAAGTCTGTCGCCCATGTTACTGAATGCACTTCGGGCTCGGGACAATCTGGATGCATCAGAAGCTCAAGCGATTGCAGACTCGGTATCCTGGCTTAATCAAGTAGTGGAGGCGATGGCCTTGTGAGCATGTCGGGACGTATCCGGTTGCCCCTGTGCACAAACCTGCTCACAGCAATCTTCAAGATTTGGTCTGCACATGGCCTGCAGTCATATTGAACCATTAAATCCGTTAAACGAGAGTTAGTTTACGGCGTTGCCACAAATGTACCCAGGTGTCGTCAATATCTAAGGAATAGAAACAACCAATTCGCTCATATGCTTCACCATCCTGCCTCTGTCGGAGCACAATTCCATCACAACTGATAGTTTCGGACCTAGAATACTGCTCTGCTCGTACAATCAAGGCCGTTTCGTTTTTATCTGAAACCAAACTTGGATCGATTTTTATTTGTCCGTCGACTTCAGTCGTTGAATTGCGTTCATAGTACAATGAGAAGAGTGATGTCGCACGATCCTCAGTGATTTTGATGACTGTCATCAGACCAGAGTTCTCAGTTCCATTTGTCTTTCCGGACAAAGGTTCGTCATAGCGGCACATGCCAATCATACACGATGACCATGCTGAACTCTTCACTTGTTGTGTACTTCGCGAGAGCGGCAATGTAAAGCCCTGCACGATTAACTGACCCCCTTCAACCTCCCCAAATTTGATTGACGAGTTTCGCAATTGCATTCTGTGACCCAGAAATTCCAAATCCCAACTCTCTAGGTGTACCTGTTCATTTTCTGACACATAGACAAAGGAAATAGGACTATCCGTAACAGCCCATGACCATGATGGTGCTCTATATACGGGCACATGAGGTGCGAAGAACATTTCGGCTTGCCAAAGTAGGCCGCGTACATCAATGTCCCACATTCCGGCAAGGTAATTGGCAGTGATGCCGCTTTGACTCAGTGCATCACTAATTGCGGTTGCTATGGCTGAAATGGCAGGCAGCTTGTCGGAAGGAACCGTTAATTTGCGGGATGAGTAGTCTTGGATGAGATTATAATATTCTTGCAGAAGGGAGTTAGTTTTGAGAGTAGCCACGGTAGAACTTTGAGGAATGGATGCATGTAGAATAGAGTCGAGCTGAGGCAACCTCTCAGGAAATAGAGTGTGCCCTGTCGTAGTTAGACCATCAGCTGTAAGGAACTCTTGTTTACACATCCAGTAGATTCCATGAGCGCCGTAAACAAGCGATTTTGGCGATAAAGCGGTTTCCTGCAGTGTCCATCCTCGGGAAGCAAGCGGACTAGAGTATGATAGCTCCGCAAGAGTTTCCTCGAAAGGGTTGTCTATCCCCGAGAATATTACAGTTGTGTAGTCTGCCAGATCGTGCGACAACTGTAATTTGATAGGCTTTGGTCCCGGCAAGGATGGCCGTTTGTTGAGAATTCCCTCTTTACTTCCTTTGGATGCCGCGGCGAAGATGGTCACCGCCGCCTCACGATATACTAGCTGCATCTTTTGTGACTCTTGCTCCCAGTCATGTCGAGAATCTTGGATGATGCATAATGAATCAATCCACAGAAATTGAAGGCCAAGATGTCGCGTGATGGTTATTGCATCGCGAAAGTTTGCTGCAAGAGATTTATAGGGAATGGAGCGCTGAAACGTCTCCAGATTACCTGTTTGGAGAACTGGCTCTATCCTACCTCCCCAGCAATGGCTTAAAGCTGCGTATTTTGCTCTGCGGCCCCCGGTCTGGACCATTCGCACACAGTCTGGAACGATATTTCCTTGAGTCCTGCCAACGCCGACATCTATAACTCGGGTTGGTAGAATTGGGTCGTCCCTTGGCCAACAAGATGAATGGTTTTGCTGACAGTTTTGGATCCATTGTTTAGCTAGAAGGTGATTGGAGATTTCACCTAGATGTGAAGGTCGTCGTTTCCGGCCAACTCTATATCCATCCACCTAATGAGATTGCTCTAAGAAATACATCCGTTAGTCATTTTGCATAACGGAGATTAGAACTATGATAAGAATAATATCCAAAGTTTCACTCAATAAGGGAACCTAGCCTCTTTGGGGCATGGGATCAAACCTTGAGTTGCTTGGAGTATCAAACACAGTTCTGGAAATTGTAGGTCCGATGTTTCAGACGCGGACATTTGATGGTCTTTTTCGTCATTGGACTCGGGAGTCCACTCCCACTGTTTTGCAATAGGCCCAAGATGAACCCTGATCACGTCCAATAACATGTCTTTCTCGAGTATATCATTTGATGAATGCTGAGACATCAAGCATAGCTTTACCTTGGAGCTTTGCAGTTCTTTTGCTTCAGAGTACAATGTCCGCGAGCCAGCAGGCGGCAAATCTCCGCCTTCATCTAGCCATATGGTCCAATTTGAAAGATTTGGGTCCCATACACTTTTCTTAAAGCAGTCAACAATATAGCAGCATATCTCGCAGCCGCCAAGAGCCGATATTTCGAGACTTTTAAAAGACGGATGATGCTCATAATATGCCCTTTTCGGAAAATAAGGAGGACTGCCATATTCTTGTTTCGAGAGATCCAATAAAGACTGAATCGTTAAATTGGAGCAGTATGTACAGTGATTCTTCATCATTAGCGGCTTTCGACTTTTGTTGGTCTTTAGGCTTTCTCAACCGGTTGTGTTTAATGCGGGGTTTTGCGTCTTCAGTGACGCGTAAATATTGTAGCCAATAGTTGAGATTCACAACCATCATGACTAATCGTTGCATGGACCATACGTGTCTCTTGCCCGAGAACTCCACATTGAATTCAGCCCAACGAGTGACCTTTTAACGAAGCTTGCCACGGCCCAGCACCGAGTGATGCTTGAAAGGGTTAAATGGCGATGACCTGGGTTCACTGAGATCTTTTATAAATGATGCCAGTTTAGTATCAATCAATACATAAACTAATCTCCCATTCAGGGCGATGCCGTGATGAATGACTGTCGAGCATTCGCCATGTCATCATCAACTCTGAGGGCCTAGAAATATCATCAACATAGCAACACTACATGGTAATTTATACAACTTTGTTTCGACCAGCAACAGTATTGGATCTGCCACTGCCCAAAAAAACATACAGCGATGCTTGACACGGTGATATATACAAATCAAACCGATTCAGATGATATGGTTTAGGGACAATATTTTACTTATCCCACTAAGAGATTGTTAAGATACGATGTAGACTGTGGTAAGAATTCTCGATACTCCGGTGACAAGACTCAGCAATAAATAGATTTATTCACACTATATTATGAAGATAGAAATAAAATGTGTGATATTCCAATGCCTAGCATGTCATTAGCCTCTGTGGAGGGTGAGTCGGTTTGGCGCCTTGATAAAAGCTTCACCCACTAGCCAGTTGATATACCTGACTTTTCAATGAAGATCATGGTTAATGCGGTTTATTGACCTTCTGTTGTGCGTAAAATTTGGGATGCCCAGGCCCGGGCTTGCTGATCCGCGGGCTCGAGGATTTGATTGGTATCAGCCTTAAGTCAATGACGACAGCAGTTGGCTAGGATCAAATCTACGGGTAATCGAATCGTCATTTTTATTTAGCATGATGACATCAATCATCTCGACGCTGATGTTGGCAAAGTCTAATTTTAAAAAGTACATCAATAATACTGGGCACATTTTATCTTTATAAAAAGCTGCATCCATCCGACTCCAATTCTCTTTCCACCCTTACAACAGTTTCCCTTGGTAAAGCGACCGCGTATCACTTTCCAACAAGATCAATCAAATAATTCAACATGTCCGGCACATACAAACCTACTGGTATGCCCCCAACTTACAATCACTCTAAACAATTTCTTCTCATCTGACGCGACCGCTGATTAGAGCACGGGGGTCTCCGCGAGGATGGCCAGCCAGACCAGCGCGTTGGCACAGGCGAGTTCGCCCATGGCAAGGTGGACCCCAGTCAGGCCGGCCATGATGGAGGGAAAATGAGCGGCGTCGGTCAAGGCCAGGATGAGGAGAACAGTGGAGGTAGCGCCAAGGGGGAGTTCGCCCACGGCAAGGTTGATCCACATGAGGCCGGTCGCAAGGGTGGAAAGAAGAGTGGTGGTATCGGCGAGGCCTAAGATGATTAACTCAGAGCCTCGAACGACGATAATATTGTGATTGCAAAAAGAAAGACCGCGTATAAAGTTGTCATTTTCTCGATATCATTGTGATCATTTGAATAGAGGTAAAATCGAGCGATGCCAATGATGTTATTCAGGATAGACAAGTTCGTTTGTTACGTAAATCTTACGCTTTGATTCCTAGTTCTAGTTCAACTTCAGTACCCGCCAATTGACTCTACAAGATAGCACTAGTGATAAGAATTAAATCACTATAGTTGGTATCGCACAGATACACATGTTGACATTGCGAGGGGCGATTTGAAAGAGGTATGAAGAAAATGAGAAGCCTGTAGGGTAACTAACTTAAAACCTCGCAATTTTGAAGGTGGTGGCCAAGAAGATCCGCCCAATAATCCTCCTTAGTGTGCAGGATAACCCTCACTAAACCACGAGTTGATGAACATTAAGGTCGCCTCGGCTTCATCAAAAAGAGCCAATTGACCAGCATTAGCGATTTTAGCATAGCTACCTTGGGGGCACTATACTAAATAACTCAGAGACGAAACTCAAGCACACCAAAATCCATTTTTGTTTCTAGAGCTGGGTTTCTGCCGTTTTAAGCTGAGCTGTCGCGGGGCGAGGGCTGAGGATCCGGAGCCTGAGCTGAGACGGGCTGAGTGAGAGGCTACATTCAACAGAACCCAATTGCCACCTTTAGGTCACAGCAGCACCAACGTTCCACTCTATCACGAGGGAGAAAAGCAAGGGCCAGTCAACCTCGATGATGGCAGTGGCAGTTTAAATTTGAGAAATAAAAAACGATTCGTTACATCATTGTGTTACTGCGTCTTCCTTGTATCAAACCCGTGTTGGTTGTGGCGGAATGTTTCTGCCCCCACTGAAAACGAATGCGGCTGTGCTCAACGTATCATTCAAATGACCTGCAACAGACTAGCGCCTCCTTCGACTGTCAAGCCAAAGAAAGAGGTTGGTCTGTTGGTTGTGGCTGTGTCCTCTCCGAAACATGGGCGTCTGTGCTGGACATTCATTTATTATGAGTCACCCGTCCTTCGTGTCCATTTGGCAGTCACATCAATCGCATCCTTCGAACACTACATGGATTTAATTCTGCCTTCAAGGCCGTAATTTACCAGCTCAACTGTGGCCTTCAGTTTCGATATCCCCCGGCTCCATGTCACCACCGAGTTCCTCGCCTGATGGCATTATGAGCCTCTTGCCAGAGCTCATTTGCAGCATCATGGACTTTCTGCCCCCGCAATCACATCTCGATTTTGTCCTCACTTGCAGCTTTATCGCAGACTGCGCCAAGCCTGTGTTACGGCGCCATAAAGCTTTGCATGAGGAGTACAGGGTTTGCTCGGATCTCTCGCCTTTCACAATTCCAAACTTGGTGCGCAGTGCTCTTGGACTCGGTGATCCACTCTTGTCCTGGCATGTGCGCTCTCTCGAGATATGGAGAGACCGAATTCAGTGGGACGATTGGAGGGACTTTGACTTGAGCAACCCCCATGCGCACCACACTGCTAATGAAGCAGTTAAATGGTACTACGAGACTGGTGAAATTGACCAGTATTTCAAGCCTCTGCGTGGTTTGCTATCAGAAGATATAATAGCACTGGCTCGCTCTCAGCTCATGGAAGGTCACGATGGCTTCTTGAAGATGCTGCTAATCGCAATGTGCCCGAACCTGCGCCAGATTAAATCCGTCACTCGTGCCTGCCAAGACGACAACTGGACTTGTTTAGATTGGATCTCCTCACTAATCAAAGCGTGCATCGAGAAAGAAGTCTGGGTTCCAGGGTTGACAAATCTCAATAAGGTTTCTATTGGCATCAGATCGAACACATGGATGGATCAAGATGAGCGGTATCCTCCTCCTAATTTGCGTTCCGCATTTCTGTTGTCCAATATTCTTCGCCTTCCCGAACTGGACCGGGTTTATTTCAACGGATTGAGGACCGTTCAAAGTACCGAACAACCCATTGGTGCCTCAAATTATCCAATCGAGGATGGCTCAGAAGATGGCTCTGATGCGGAATCTGATGTGGAATCTGATGAGTCATTCTTCATGTCGGAACGGGAGAGACGCCGGGGTTTTGTTTGCAGGCGTGGTGACTTTTATGCGGAATGCGATGCCCAACAAGACGCCGAGCAAGCCGAAATGAAAGCGTATAATCTACAAGAACGTTGTTCTTCGGTGAAGCACATATTCCTAGACGACATCGACCATCTGAAAGAGACATTTAGAGAGACTTTGTTCAAAGCACCTCGGAGCCTGGAATCAATTGCATTCCGAGATACGAGGGGCCTTGAATATGTAGGTCGTATTGTAAGGATCCTATCGTCCCACTATATTCATTCATTAAAAAGTTTGATGTTTTACGAACCCCGCGATTTCAACAATGATGAATGGACCGCCTACCCTCCAGAGGATCTGCAGGCCTTTCGTGGATTACGGAATCTCACCATCGCAGCATCCGACATTGAGCTTGATGCGTATAACTGGGACGAGGGTGATGTTTACAGATATGAGGACGTTGAGGCGCACAATTCCGAAACAGACGGACCCAGCGATACGCCGAGCGATGGAGAATCCAGTGACGGGGAATGGAGCGACAAAGTGTCCCGAACTCGCTTCATTCAGTTTTTTATTCATGGTTTTCCTCGAAGTATGGAGAGATTGGTGCTGTATGGCGAGGTAGGCACCGATGTCATGGCAGTGGACGCCCGTGGCTTTGAATGTTTTGAGGATGCCGTGATTGCTCTGATAAGGTCAAAGAAATATCCAAATCTCAAGGCTATTTACTTAGACCGATTGCGGATTCGTCCACCACATCCAAGCAGCCGCATAGGCATGCCGGGCCCTGACCCAAAGGTGGATGCCGCTGTTTTTCAGAAAGCAGTGCTAGCAGGAGCAGACGCAGGTGTTGACATCTATACAAAGGACAATATTTATACCATCAAAGATGTTGTGGATTTGCCAGAGGCTCTGGATGAATTCGACCTGTTGTCGGGTTTACATGCTGGTATCCCACCTACTGACTGGAGATTGAATATTCACACAGGCCAGAGGCGAAACTGGGGATGTGGAAATTATGATAATTGGAGACGAAAACTGTTATGACCCGTACGAAATCGGGATAACAGAGTACAGGATCCGCACCTTATTTTACATCAATTAGCCCGTCAGGCCAAAAGATAAGTCAAAAATCACAATGATTGCGATTACCGGTGCGAATAACAGCTACTATGAGGGCTCTATTATCCCGATTTCGTACGGGTCATAACAGATCCTTAAAAAACGTACAGAATAGTTATCATTGTATGCTAAGGGTATAAGATGAATAACATTTTTAAAGTAATAAAACAGAAATTGTAATATTCCGGTTAGTTTTTAACTATAATAAATTAATTAAAG
>NAJI01000318.1:0-192788 GCA_002179835.1 Calonectria leucothoes
TTAATTAATGGTTTAGTATAAGGATAATTATACTATAGAATTTAAAGGCTTATAATTTATTATTACTTAATCTCTAACCCTATTAGGCTATTTCCCCTCCAAAGAGAAAAATAAATACTTATATTACTTATATATATAAAATAAATAATAAATTTTTTTAATAAATAAATTATATATATAATATATAAAATTAATAAAAAAGATTTTTAATAAATAAATTATATATTTAATATATAAAATTAATAGGAAAGATTTTTAATGAATAAATTATATATTTTATATATATAATTAATAAAAAAGATTTTTAGTAAATAAGTTATATATTTAATATATAAAATTAATAAAAAAGATTTTTAATAAATAAATTATATATTTTATATATATAATTAATAAAAAAGATTTTTAATAAATAAATTATATAATTTATATATAAAATTAATAAAAATCTCTTTAAATAAATAAATTATATAAATAATATATAAAATAAATAATAAAAACTTTTAATAAATAAATTATATATTTTATATATAAAATTAATAAAAGAAACTTTTAAAATATTAAATATATAATTTATATATAAAAAAATTAAAAAAAACTTTAAATAAATAAATTATATATTTAATATATAAAATTAAAAAAAAATCCCTTTTATAAATAAATTAAATTTTTTATTTTTAATTATTTTATAATAAAAACTTATTATATTTTATAAACTTTTATATAATTACTTTTATTAATTTAATTATATAAACTAAATTAACTATATAATTAATTACATAATTACTTTTAACTAATTATTAAACTTTTTATTTTTAATCTTTTTAATATATTTCTTTTAATATTTATAAAGATTAACTATATAAAATAAATTAATATCTTTTTTTTAATTATCTTTTATCTTAATCTTTCTTAATAATTTAAATATCCCTATAATTAATCTTATAAGATTTATATATGAAAATTGCTATAAATCCAAACTATATGCCGGGTCCATGCCACACGTTAGCTTTTTGCATCAACAAACAAAACCAACTCCCCTTTACATAATCCTAAACTCAGCATTGGAATTTTCTACCTAGGAAATAATTGCACACTATCAAGTATAAATACTTACATATTCTCTATCAAGACCAATTTCATACCAGCTTAAACCTTCTCATCCGAAACTACAAGCAAACCATCAAGGCATTGCGGAATCGACCACAACCAAAGCCCGAGCATTCATATCATGCATTTTCCTCAACGTGTAGCATATTTTCCTACCAGACTTTCCTACCGCCCAGCCTCTCTCTCTAGGTAACAATAGCGCGTTTGATGGTATAGCTAGAGCACCCAACATGACTTTTAACTGCAATGGAAAATGCAACCGACAACCAAGTATTGGCAATCTATGGCATGGCCAAGATGGTATGTCATTGGGGCACCCCGGGATCGATAAGGTGAACAAAGGGGGCGGCGCGGCCCAAGGAAGAAGTTTGTAGCGCCGATTACGGCGTAATGATGCCAACGGATGTCTTTCCAGGAGATTCAGATGCTAGAAAATGACCCAGCATGAGCGGATATCGTCGAGCGACATGAAATGGCCGCTCAACACCACGCCAGCACATGCCACCCATATCGGCGCCGGGGCAATGTGGCCCGGCTAAAGGCAATTCCCCACCGAGTTCCCCCACGCTGCGTCCCATGGCCAAGCGGGGTTGGTAATAACAAAAGTTGCCATTGGCTGTGTTGATGCCGGGCGTTGCTTGCTTGGCCCAATCGGATCTCGGGCAGTATGGATCCAGACGTGCTCCCGGATGCCATATAACGCTCGGCATCGCACGATCCGAGCCACGACAATTCCCATGCCCGCCAGCCATGAATGCTGCCCCAGGTTCCGAGCCTATGCGGCGGCGAATCGCGGCAGCCTGCGAGCATTGCCGCCAGAAAAAAGTTGTCCATCCACGGCCTTCCGTTGCTGAGCTTGGTCGCTGATCCGGTGCCAGTTGAAATGTGACGGCGGAAGGCCATCGTGTCGCAATTGCACGGTTCACAAGAAAGACTGCATCCACCTGGAACCGAGTCGCAAGCCTAGGTGAGTAGATGTGCGTCGCGCCTTGGTGCTCATGCACTTACACGCTCGAGGCCGACCAAGCGCCGCATCCAAGAGCTGGAAGATGAAAATCGCCGATTGCGACTTCGCGCCCGGCGGCAGGATTCGTCGCCCCGAGGCAATGAAGGCCTGGACTGCGCCGCATCCAGCCAGACATCGCAAAGCCCAGTTGACGACACAATTGGCGGCACTGCGCCGGCCATGAGCGAAAGCCCCGAGCAGCCCGCCAATGACTCCCCCAGCACAGCCTCGGTGCCTGCTACTACCAAGGACGCCAGCAATAACACCCATGCAGCAGCCGAGACACCAGAGGATGATACAAGACAGTATCATGGACCAACAAGCGCCTTCTTCGATTTATCGTCGCGATACAATGGTAAGAACGGAGCACAGCAGAGGACATTGCCCGACTATGAAAAATGTGCTGCGTCGATTTTATGTGCCGAAGCTGCCAGGCAGCGTAAGTGCAATCAACTGGCCGTTTACAAGTATATCATAGCTGATATCAGTGGTTCGTAATCACAGGCCATCTGGAGCAGATCAACTTGACATCCAGCTCTCTGGACCTGGACGGTGTAGAGCCAACACTAGCCATGCACCTACTATCCATCTACTGGACCAGACAATTGCACTGCGGGTTGATAGTCTACCGGCCAGCCTTTATGAGAGACATGGCCTGTGGCGGACCCTATTTTTCCAAGCTGCTCCTCAATGCAATTTTCTTTTCCGCCTCAAAGCACAGCCGTCATGCTGAAGTCCGGTCCGACGCCAGCGATGTTGCCACGGCAGGGTGGTCATTTAGAAAGAGATTCACAGAGCTTCTCGGCGACGAATTTGCCAAGAGCAAAATCACGACGATCCAGGCCCTTTTGATTGTAGCCGTTACCCTGTTTACCCGCTGCGATGAGCGAAGCGCCTCTTGGTTGTATGCTGGCAACGCCTTCAACATGATTATCGATTTGGGTCTTCACGTGTTCCCGGCTACGCCTCCAAACGCCAAGTCGTCCGAAGAGGATCTCGAAATTAGAAAGAGAGTGTTTTGGGGGGCCTACTGTGAGTATCAAAGATGCGAAAAGTTGTGCATGGTTCTCAACCCAACTGACTGCGATGGCAGCGCTGGACAAGATTCAATGTTTATTCCAAGGGCGACCACCCATTCTTAGAATATCAGACGCAAATATTGATATGCTATTTCTCGACAACTATGAAGAGCTAGAGGCGTTTGACAATAGCTCATTTGTGGATAACTGGACGCATGGAGCTGTGCCAATTCGCTACACATCGACTTTGCATCGGCTCTGCGGACTCAGTCTCATCATGGAGCGCATCTTGACCAATCTTTACGGCGGGAATTATTCAATACGCGATTCAAACCATTTCTACTGGCAATCTAGGGCTCTACAGTTAGAGCTGGAGGACTGGCGTAAAAACCAACCACCACACATTGACTGCATTTCTCACGAGCCCGCCAAGCATTCGCCACCACTTCCCCACCACCTAACCATGCTGTAAGTACACCACCAGATACCGCAACTAGCCACGGCGCTTATTATGATCCACAGAGCATTATATAATGTACTCATTATTCTCTTGCGACGGCCACTAATCATTGAGCACCACGATACCTCCCAGGCAAATACCTCGCGGCCGGCCGACCTGGCGTACGAATCATACTCTGCCTGCGTGGAGGCAGCACACGAGATAGTCCGAATACTGGACATTTACAAGAACCACTACGCACTGGATAGTGCGCCATACTTGCTATCCTATTCCATCTACATCGCAGCAACGACCCTAGTCAGGCTTCTCGCGCTGAAACACCACGAGGCGCAGGTTTGCCAGTCGTTGGTGGCCTGCCTCGATGCACTGGAGGAGCATTCCAAGCTCTACAAATCTGCCAGTCGAACCAAGCTCGCCATCAAGGCGCTGATGCAGAGAATGAATGTTGCGCTGGATTCCGAGAGGCTGGTGGCGGGGTTGGTGTCTGAAGGCCAGCAAGAACAAAGCGCTGGGAATGGCAGCGTTTCGAGCGTGCCTCAAAATACAGATAGAAATGCTGGCTTGGATTCTGCAGCACGGTCTGCTACGGAGACTCCCAGGATGAGACCAGGGCTTCTTTCCTCTCTCCCATTGCCTTCAAGCATGGAGCGTGGCACTCGGAGCGAAACCCAGTGCTCTAGCGATTGCAGAATCGAGTCTAACAATGCTCATGGTGCAGGGGTAGATGACGAGGCTGTTATACAGAGCTTTTCTGCCAACCTCTTGGGTGCCTTGCCCAATTCACGGCGCGGCCGCGATGGGGCTGGGGGGCCGGAAACACCAAATGATGGGAGTCAAAACGCCATGTACGCTGATTTCGCGTCGGGGTGGCGATACTTTGATGCCAATCTGTTTAATGACTTTTTGGCATCCGAGTTCCAAGGGATATTGCAAGAGTGAGGCTCGCCTAGGATGCATACACCGCTCAAATGGCATCGTTGGCCTGGATATAACCCAATTTAAATTACGCGCCAGATTATTGATTCAACCCAAGGACGTGGAAAGATTTTCCAGGTCAATCAAGGTCACGTCTTCACCCTGCTTGACTCCTTGTGGCAGTGTGTATGTCTTTGCAACAGAATACACATCGCCGGGGAGGACAATCTCCACCTGTTTCTCTTCACTTACTGGCCCATTGATGATAACTTGTAACCCGCTGGTATAATCGCCTTGGGGTGTTTCAAGCGAGGGGTTGTATGCCACCATTGCTTCCGGTCGAACAAGCAATGGAAAGGTGTCAAAGTCATGAGTTTCCACGTACTATCAAGATATTAGTCAACCGGAAACAGAGATGTAAGAATTGACGAGTAAATTAGTGAAACCGAAATTCTTACCCATTTTCCTTCATCGTACACTCGGCTCGGTTCAAACCACGACCTCCACTTTGCCTTTGAGCCCGTGATTGGGACATAAAATCTGACCCAGCCGGATGGGTGCAGCACCGGACAAACCATGAGCGAATCCCCAAGCATGTACTGCGTATCGACGTTCCAGACATTATAGTCGTCTGGAAATTCAATCAGCAAGGCTCTCATCATGGGCGTCCCTCTCTTGTGAGCCTCGAGTCCGGTTCTCAGTATGTACGGCATCAGAGATATTTTTCTTTCAACGGCATCCCTCAAAACACGCGAGCACCTCTCGTCTTCCCCCGGATACTTTTCCTCAAACAGCCATGGAACTCTGTACGAGGTAGAACCATGCAGACGAGAATGAGATGAAAGGAGGCCAAACTGCACCCACCGCTTATACAGCGCCGGATCAGGAAGCCCTTCGAAGCCTCCGATATCGTGTGCCCAGAACGAGAAACCAGAAAGAGAGAGAGACAAGCCGCCTCGGAGTGTTTCCGCCAGAGCGGGAAAGGTTGATTCAGGGTCTCCTCCCCAGTGAACAGGAAATTGCTGCCCTCCCGCCGTTGCAGATCGCGCAAACAGGACTGGACTTTCTCCCTTCTGGGCCCCATTGACATGGCTCGGGTGTGACTTGATACAGTTCCACACACACTTGTTGTAGAGAAAGGAATAATAGTTGTGCATGCGAACAGGGTCGGATCCATCATGATACTTGACCTTTGCCGGGTCAAACGGGATCCTCTCTCCAAAGTCAGTCTTGAAGGCGTCCACTCCCATATCCATAAGCTTATGCAAATGGTTGGTGAACCACTCGCAAGCCTTTGGATTTGTGAAATCGACGATTGCTGTCCCTGCTTGCCACTGGTCCCACTGGAAGACGGTCGGCCGCTGCGTGTCGGCTCGCATGATGAAGTAGCCATTATTCTTGCCCTCCGCAAAGAGGCGCGAGGACTGCGCCACGTAAGGGTTCATCCACACGCAAAGACGGAGGCCCCGGTCCTTTACGCGGGCGAGATAGTCCTCCGGGTCCGGGAACCAGTGGTCGTCGAAGCTAAAGTCGCACCACTGAAAGGTGCGCATCCAGCACGCGTCAAAGTGGAAAACCGACAGGTGGATGCCGCGGCTCTCGAGGCCGTCGAGGAACGACGTGACGTTTTGCTCAGAGTAGTCGGTCTGGAAGCTCGTCGTCAGCCACAGCCCGTACGACCAGGCCGGTGGCAGAGACGGCCGGCCCGTAAGAAATGTGTACCGCTCCAGGATGTCTTTCGTCGTTGGCCCAGAAATCACCATGTACTCGAGCGATTCGCCCTCGACGGCAATGTTGACCCGGGTTGTCCGCTCGCTCTGCACCTCAAACATGACTTTGCCCGGGTGGTTGACAAAGACGCCGTACCCGCGCGAGGAAACGAACAAGGGGATGTTCTTGTACGTTTGCTCAGAGCATGTGCCCCCGTCCTCGTTCCACGTGTCGACCGTCTGCCCGTTCTTGACAAAGGCGCCAAAACGCTCCCCCAGGCCGTATATCTTCTCGTGCACCGAGAGATCCAGCTCCACCAGCATGTAGTTTTTCTGCTCGGCAAACATGCCGTCGGAAACGGAATACGATTTTGCATCTTTGCTGGAGACGAACCCGACGGACCGGAACGAGTGCGATGTCAAAATACCGGTGCCGTCGTCGGTTCCAGCCTTCAAGGCTGCAGAGTACTGCACGCCAAATTGGTTCGGTGCCGTGTTGACGCACATTTTGAGCGGGCCCGTTTGCAGCTCCAGCTTTTCCCGGGGCATGTTTGTAATCTTGGGCAATGGCCCATCGTCTTGCTTGGCTATCTCAAAAAAGGGTCCGTTGTCATCTTCTCCATCCCAGTGTGTGAATTTCGCAGCCACGACGCCTTCTCGAGGCGCGTGGATGTGAGCCGTGATGGCGGGCGTGTTCATGCTATCTCCCACTCCATTCTGCCTCTTAGTGAGAAGCAGCTCGGCTTCCTTTTCTTCGTCCTTGACCCAGACTCGCTCCACATTGTCGACCCAATGCAACGTGTAGCCCTCGCGGACCTGCCACATTCCATCGGTAAACTTCATATTTGGCGAGTGGGAAAGGCGGAGGGGCTGCACTTTGACGGCTACGGATGGCGCTTGCGTCAACTGGTGGCACTGATAGTATGCTTTCTTTTTTGTTGCAGGTGTTTATTTTGGCCCACTTGTTAAGATAGTGGAGAAGGCCTCGATGGTCCACTTCCCCGCCGGGTTGTGAGTTTCCGTGAGGCCAGCATGTCCGTGTGATCCGGGGAAGCGGCCGTTTATCTTTTTCCGCATCGGATGAAAGGTGACAGGTTACATCCCAACAATCACGGCCTATCACGCTTGCAAGATTACACAACAAAAAACTCTTTTCAACGTGTAATGCGCATACGCAGGCGCAGGTAAAAAGGCGTGTTGGTCTGCATCCGAGCTACCCTGCAGAGGGTGGGCAATTGGCAGGGGTCAACAAAAGCGATTGCCTATTTATATTGTAACAGGTTTGGTATTGCCCCTGACAGCAACAGTCACATTTAAAGGAAATGGCATTGTGCAGACAGCTTCAGTTAAACATTGAATTCCTTTGCCAGGGCCTTGTTTCAAGCATACATTACAGGGGTATCTCGCTAGTGACCTATTCTCATGACGTTCCCAACACCGTTCGAGCTTGCCTCATAATTAAGCATCAACATATCATCTACACATTACTCTTGCTACTGGAATGAACCAGGTCCATGGTGCTCGCGTTTGCTTCGGCACTCTTCGACTCGAGCTCAAAGTTGTCTATAAGCACGTCGGGCTCGGGCTGCCCGCGCCGGCGAGACACGCCCGTCGACCGCGAGTGGATGGGGTAGCTGGCGTTGCTGGGGTAGCTGTGGGACGAGTTGTAGTTGTACGTGGACTTTTCCGGGCCGCGCCACAGGTGCCGCAGCTTCTTGAGGGCGGGCAAGCAGGCGCAGATGAGGCCCGATGCCATCTCGATGCCGGACCAGTAGGCCAGCGGTCCAATGCCCCAGGTGCGGTTGCGGGTGTTGGACAGAGGGGGGACGGCTTGTAATCGGAGAATGGTGACGATTGTGATGCTGCGAGAAGAAATGGGTTAGCGTCGATTTAGGAAGGATGAGTATGACGGGCAGCTTACGCAGATCCGAGAACAAACATGCCGATGACGGAGAACTTCTTTTGCACCCGCATGTTGAGCTTCTTGACCATCCACATGGCCATGGCCAGCGTCACGACATCGAGGATGATGTTGAGAATGGAGTGGGCCCAGGTGATGGTGCTGATGTGGAGGCACTGGCCCTGGTGCTCGCCATCCAGCCGTCCCAAAAGAAGGAGATGGGCTTGCACTGGAAGGCATCGGCGACGGTAAAGGCAATGCCGATGGCAATGTTGGCGGCAATGGCCAGGTAGACGGCTATGCGGAACCCGCCCGTGTTGCTGAAGATGCGGAGGTAGAAGCACAGGATGGACATGCGCACAAACATGTTGCCGAGTTTGTATCCTACAGCCGAAGCGTAAAATGCCTTTAGTTTCGTGGTTAGCATGCGATTACTTTGGATGGGATGTCCCAATTGCAAGCAAGTCTGTGTCGTACCTTGAAGATTTTGTCCTGGTTTTCGAATGGGATTTTCCAGGCATCCCGTCCTAGTCCCCAGTGGGCAGCTAGATACTGGCCCGCAGCTGCATCGAGCGTGACAAACTGGTAAACGGCGTGTTAGCACTAGCTCTCCATCTCGCACCCCGTGTGTGGTAGTGGAACTTACGACAGCAACAACAATGGTCCAGTCATCCCAGCCAATCTCGCCGGCGAGAGCCTTGTACTTGAGAATGACTCTGGCGCCAATGATGGCAGACGAGAGGACAAGGGTGACGACGACGTAGATCCGGATGCCGACGGAGATGTCCCGGTCTGGGACTCCGCAGATGATGGAGGTGATGTTGAGAGCCGAGAGGGCCTCCTTGACGGTGCATGATTCGTAAAAGCAGGGCGAAAAGGTGCCCTCAAAGTCGCTCTCCTGCTTGTATCTGCAGGATATTGACAACTCGTTCTTGGGTGGCGACGGAGAGAAGCATAGCAGCTAGCAGGACGGGCCATTGTTAATGTCTAGTCCAATGGAGCGTGTGTTTTCTTCTTCTTCTTCTGCTTCTTCTTCTTCTCCTTCTCTTTTACAGCAGTGCTAAGCCAAGACTTACCGAGCATGGTGGCAAGTCTGTGTCTGTCACGGTGGAGAGGACTCCCGCAACGAGGACAGCCAGGATGAGGCTCAAGTGCCAGCGAGACGGCAACATGGTGTGGAATGTATCTGGATCGGGCTCCCGGAGAATTTGCCCAACTCGGGAGGCCTTGCCGAAAGGTTTTTATAAAATCCGCGGACACGGTAACGGGCCATGAATCGCCGCCCGCACGAACCATTCTCGACGGCGTCCATGTCGATGGCAACAGGAACCAACCACACGGACCAACCACTCTGGGGCGATAAAACATGCGCTCGGACTCGTGGCAGTTGGAGCTAGCGCTGCTAGCACTGTCGAGAGGAGTGGCTTTCTGCGCCGGGGAATTGCGCTGCGAGCTATCGCGCGATCAGACCACAGACGCAGGCTGCACAGAGAGCGGATGGCACCCGGGCTAGCGCAGGAGAGGCTGCAGGGCCTCGAGTCCGGCGTTTGCGACTGCGGATAGCGCCTGCTTGGCAGCCAGCGCTGGGCCCGCCGTAGCGCCCCTCTAGGGCCCTAGGGCGGCCAGCAGCGGGGCTGGGGAATACCGGAAATCGCTGCAGGCCACCCATGCGGCGATCATGGCCTTAAGGCTGATGATGCTCGCCGCGGGTAATTAGATGGCTATACGGTGCTGCAGCGTCAAATTGGGGGCCACCGGGGCGTGCTGCGAACCACGACGGACTCTGAAGCTACGCGAATCCGTCTGTGCCACGGGCGCGCATCGCTGACGGTTGATGAGGAATGCCATGCCCATCACGCGCTGGCTGTCACTCAAGACTGAGACAGTCGGAAGCCAGTTAGGAATTCGGAACGTGCGGGAAACGGCAGTTGATGCTCCTGTGCCGTGTCTGACTGAAGAGGTGAGATGATGAGATTGCCGATTCAGAAGACTGCAACGATTGACGACGGTTGCATGACATGACTTGCATGGCTTGTCATGAGTCGTCGCTGAGTAAAGTGAGTAATGTCTTGCTCGTGCACGCCGGCCCGGTGCAGATGCGACTCAGACTCCGACTCGGGCCACGCGACAGGCAAGACCGGCAGTTGTTGGTAATCGTCGTGATAGACAAAACATCGTCTTCCTTCGTTCGCTCGCTCGTTCTCGATTGCGCTCGGACACGGCGCGTGGCTTGACTAGAGGCGCTGACACTGGGAATTCCAGAAGGGCGGCTCGCCGTGCCTCTTTTGTATGTACTCAGCGCCGGCTCCAGCGCCACGCAGCGCAGCCAGGCAGGTGAGCGAACGCCTCTCGCTGCTCGTTATTATCGCCAGCTCCCGGTGGATCCCACGTGGCAGCCTTCGTCGAGTCATGGTCCGTGTGAAATGGACAGGGCTTAAGAGCCCCGGACTCAATTTATCGTCGGCGACGGGATGCGGGCGGGCCTTTGCGGGAGAGCACGATACAAGGAAAGGGGGCGTGTCGTGGCCCGTCAATCATCAACCATGGCAGTGTCACCGCAAAGAGGCAGAAGAATGGGCTAACCCACGGCCGCTCTGGTTTTCCCCTAATTTCCGTCATCCAAGTTAGTCATTGTATAAATACAACGTCATGGCGGTGTGTTGCACCATTCCGTTCCGCGCCTGCTCCTCTCGCCCGTTTGTTTCTTCGTTTCGATCGTGTCCTTTGTTCGATCGTCGAGTCCACTCTTTTCCGTTTGGTGATTCCGCTCCCCGTGTCATGTGAGATAATTCATTCACCATGGCCAAGCTCCAGTCCCCTTCTCTACGCTCCTTTGTGTTTCTATTCGCCACCCAGGCCGCCTGCTTCCCGCTTCTGGACTCCGTCCTCAAGACCGTTACAAACGTCGTCACGCCCGTCACGGACACGGTCGTCAATGTCACCACCACGGTGACGGACACGCTGGGCCTCACGACCCCATACTCGCTCCAGGACTCCAATGCCACGCTGAGGTCGGCTGGCATCCTGCTCAAGCAGACGGGCTTCCTCTATGGCCCTGCCGTCGCCGGCGGTCCTTACTACCCCAACGGGCCCCTCGGCCTCGCCAGAGTTGCTACTGACCAAGCCTCGATTGACCTTGAGCTGGGCACCCAGACGGCTCTGGTCGGCGTCGATGTCGTCTCCTCAACAGCTTCTGCGTACCAGTACAACAGGCTGAAGACGCTCGACGACTATGTCTCGTTGTACAAGAACCAGCTGCGTCAGTCGCTGCCCAACGGGCCAGAGGTGGGCTCCCTCACCAACTTCACCCAGGATCTGTTCTTCTCCATGGAGCGCCTGGCAAACAGTCCCTACATGATCAGACGCCTGTTCCCGTCCTCGGACACGCTGCAGTTTGCCGTCGATGATGCCATTGTGCAAAACATTACCGGCTCCACCCTGCAGCAGCTGTTTCAGGCCGGCCGCCTCTTCTACGCCGACTATCGGGCGCACAAGGATCTCGTCCGAACGCTAAAGTACGCGGCGGCTTGTGATGCATACTTTTACATCAACTCGACATCTGGTAGGGCCCTTTATTTGTTTAAACCTTTGCTTTGAAACCAGAGTCTCATGCTTACTGTGTCCAGGGCAATTCCTCCCTCTGGCCATCCGCACCAACGTCGGAGCTAGCCTGGTTTACACGCCGCTCGACACGCCCAATGACTGGCTGTTGGCCAAGATGATGTACAATGTCAACGACTTCTTCTTTGCCCAGACGGCTCACTTGGCCGGCACGCACGAGGTTGTGCAGATTGCCTTTATGGCTGCCATCCGAACCCTGAGCGACAATCATCCTGTGCTCGCCATTCTCAATCGCCGTACGTGACTTTGCTATTGCTTACACGCTTTTAACGCCTACTAATTTTGCCACAGTCATGTATCAGGTTTTTGCCATTCAGCCGCTCGCCTTGGTATGTCTGAAACAGTTTCCATTCATTTATACTCTTTATCAATTGATTACTAACGAGAATAGACCGTCCTCTTCACCCCCGGAACTGTCTTTGACCAGGTTTTCCCATGGACGGGTCTGACTGCGATGAACTACTCTTCGGGCCTGTACACGTACGGCGAACAAGGCAAGTTCCGATCCAACTACTTCTACAGCAACCTGCAGAACCGAGGCCTCATCAACTCGACCCTCGGCCCCAACCTGTCGTCGTTTCCCTTTTTGGAGGACGGCTCCGCCATTTTCGCATCGCTGCGCACCTTCATGACCAGCTTCGTCTCGTCGTACTACTCGAGCGATGCCGTGGTCAAGAACGACGCCGAGATCCAGGCTTGGGTGCAAGAGGCCCGCGGCCCTGCTGGGTGCAGAGATTTTCCGACCATCACGAGCGTTTCGGACCTGATTGATGTCATGACCCATTTTGTGAGTAGCCAGCGACTCAAGACAAGACAAGCAACTGAATCGCGAAACTAACCGCATTTCCCCTCTTCTTAGGCCCATTTGGTGTCCCTGTCTCACCACACGGTCAACACCAACGACATCCTCGCCATCTCCGCCACGCTGCCCTTCCACCCCCTGGCGCTGTTCAAGGAGCCCCCGACCGCAAAGGGCGTCGCCAGCGTCATCCCCTACCTGCCCCCGCTCGACCAGGTCCTGCTGCAGTTCACCTCGGGCGCGCTGTTTGCCCGCCCGCTGCTGATGGGCACCAACCGCACCCTGGTCCACATGTTTGACGACTCCGTCATGCTCAACCGCCTCAACAGCCAGACGCGCGCCGCCTCGGCCAAGTTCATGACGGAGATGCAGGCCTTTAGCGCCGTCGTCAGCGCCAAGAAGTTTGACGCCAAGGGTCTGAGCCAGGGCATGCCGTTTGTCTGGAAGGGCCTGGATCCCAACGTGATTCCGTGGTCCGTCTCCATTTAAGCCCGGGATGATGTAGACATGTGATGTATGGCTTGGGGGTTGATGCGCTCTTTTGGATACTGATAGATAATTTTTAATATCGACGTAATGACTTGTAGGCTGTAGAGGCGCCTTACTTGCATACGATTCTGATGGGTACATATTTGCCCAGTCTTTGAACCAAGTTTCCTTGCTTGTTGTGTGATGATGCACCGTTGTTTGTATCGCTTTGAATGTCCGACGAGAGCAGTGAGGTACCACGCTAACTTTGATCCAATAATGTATCCCAGGCTTTGCAAATCACTACTCATCATGTAATCCTTTGTGGAGTAGGTACATTACTGCTCCCTTCGGACATTCAAAGAGATTTGCATTTGCCTGTAGACCACACGTGTAGCACGTTGTTGATTTGTCCTGCGTCATCTGATACTGGTAGCTTTGATCGTATTATTCCAACCTTCGCTAGTGAGGGCAGCCTTTTCGCGAAATATCCAATTGAGGGTTAGAACAACGCCAAAAGCATCAAAGTGCAAACAATGAAACTAGTGCCTAGCATTTTTGACAGTAACCAAATTGGTCATGGTATTCACGTCATGTCACTCCCCATCTATGTACGCACTAGTATGACTTGCCCTCCTCGGGCCTTTTGAGCCCTTTAATAACACTAAACTGCTCTGCAAGCCTAAACTCCAACGCAGTCCAGTCGGTTGCGATATTGATCATGTCGAACCCCAGCGCAGCAAACTCCTTGGCTTGCTCGGCTCCTGTGCAGTAGATGCCCGACTTCTTGCCAGCGCGTTTGCTCGCCTCCAGAATGCAATGTATGGCATCCATCAGCTCGGGCGCCATGACGCCATCCAAAATTGGGTAGCCAATGTTATTTCCTGCCATTTTGGTTAGCGCCCGACAACAAGGAGAGCCGGAATGCCTCCAGATTTATGACGCACCAAGATCAAACGGCCCGACAAACAGGACATCGACGCCCTCTACGGCAGCAATCTGGTCGACGGCGTCCAGGGCCTCCTTGGTCTCGATCTGCACAATGGTGAGGAGGGCGTCGTTGGCCTCTTGCAGATACTGTGTAAAGCCAACACCCGGACCAAATATCCTGGGGGCAAATGGCGAGCCGAGACCTCGCACGCCTAGCGGTGGGAACTTGGCCGCCCGGACCAAATCCTCAGCTTCCCCGACGGTGCGAATCAGCGGCACAAGTATCTTGCGTACGTTAGCTATCCAGATCCATGGTGACATTGTACATTTGCCAAAAAAGACGGGTACCGACTCCGTGAGCTCCCGTGTCCAATGCGCCTAACCTCTGCGTTAGCTTGGAACTCAAAAAAAAAAAAAAAACGACACAGGCCGAGTATACAGTATGAGGCCCGCGCTCTCATTCTTACGTTTCACCATCCAGGGTTGCGTGTCCGGCAGCCGGACAATGGGGCTTACGCCCATGGAAGTAATTGCAGGCACGGCATCATGCATCGCGCCGTCTATATTAAGGAACACGCCCAGGTCAGCCCCCCGCCCGGATCAGATAATAATAATGAGCACACCGGCGGGCCGGATATCGGAACTAGACAGCACCATCAATCTTTCCATGCTCGCAGTCGACGACGATCCAGTCGACTCCCGTTTGCGCGAGCAGCCGGGATACGTCAGCATTTGGAATCATCTGCCACATGCCAAACGATTGCTTCCCGGAAGCGAATGCCGCCCTGAGCTTGTTGGATGCTTCCATGGTTGCGCAGAGTCGGAGAAGCAACAGCGGTGAGTAGGTGCGTTATCTCGCGTTGCACCGGCGGCGATTGATGAAGCAAATAAGAAAAGAAAGAGAAAAAAAACAAGTCGGTGGGTAGCACTGGCTCGTAATTGGGGAGGCGATTGCTTGTGAAAAGATGCAGCTTTCTGTCGTCTTTTTGTACCTCGACAAAAAGGACAGGGCCAATACAGTCGTTGATCAACCACACCTCGACAGCGCCATTGACTCCACCGCTCATAGACGACACCGCCGCACACATCCCTGGCCTGCTCTTGCATGGTGCAGCTCAACAGCAGCAACGGCAGTCACATGCAACGACACACAGGCGCGCGCAATGGCTGGCCGTGGATGACAGCTCGCGCTGCTGCGGCCCATGACGCAATCCAATTGGAACGGCGCAGGTGGGACGAGGGCTTCCCCGCCGGGCCAACCGGGTAGTCTGGTTCCGAGGTAATGTCGTCGGCGTCGGAAGCGATAAGAACTCTATCACGGAGAGTCACTTGCGGGTGGGGACGGCCAGAATTGAATTTTCCTGATTTTCTACTGTTGCCGGTGCCATTGGCCGTATGCACCTTTCCCGCGACTTGTGGATCGCATTGCCGTGGCCGTTGACCTTGGCTTCGCTTGGCTTGCCGTCCATTTTTTGCAACGGGGACGACGCCAGTTTTCTTCTTCCCCATTCTCCTCCTCCCGTCCGTCTTGCTGCATCTTCCCTCCCCACCGGCTGTAAATCAAAGTCGGATTTTCTTTAGCTTTTTTTTCTTTTCTTCTTCATTTATTGCAAGCATCAGTTGTCCGGATAACAATGGGCGAACACTTGGGCAGCTACCCCGCCGACGAGGGCAACGGCTATGTGGATTTCCCCAGTGTTCCTTTCGGCACCACACGTGATGGCAAGCTCGTGTTGAACAGGCATTCCACAATTCTCACCCGTGATCATGATTTTCCCGGCGCCAAGGTGAGTCGGGAAAGAAAAGAAAACATCATTGACAAGAACTGTGACGCTAATGACGGGAATCAGGCAATGCTGTACGCCGCAGGTGTTCCTGACGAGGCCACCATGCAAGAGAGCCCCCATGTTGGCATTGGCGCCGTCTGGTGGGAAGGAAACCCATGCAAGTAAGTTGCAAATTTTGAAATTGTGAGTTGCTTGTGCTGACCAGGTGTAAAGTATGCACAGTAAGTTGTTGAAATGATGAATCGCTTGTCATGAGTGTGGCGGCGTCATGCTGACTCTGCCCAAGTTGTGAACCTAGCACAAGAGGTGAAATCCTCAATCCAGAAGGAAGGCTTTCTGGCGTGGCAGTACAACACAATCGGTGTATCCGATGGCATCACACAAGGAAATGAAGGTAAATCAACACCGGCTTTTTTCAACCTCAGCACCTAATGTCTAATGCGTCGCATCACAGGCATGAGGTTCTCACTGCAATCCCGCGAAATCATCGCAGACAGTATTGAAACCGTCACATGCGCCCAGGCTCACGATGCCTGCGTGGCTCTACCCGGATGTGACAAAAACATGCCCGGGTGTGTCATGGGAATCGCCAGGCACAACAGACCATCAGTCATCGTCTACGGTGGCACGCAGCTGGGTGGGTACAGCAAAACCACAAAAAAGCCCATCAACATCAACACGCCCTACGAAGCCAAGGGAGCCTACCTGTTTGGCCAGCTGGCCAAGTGGGACAAGGAGGGCAAGTTCAGCCCCGAGGAGATTCTCTGCGATATCGAACGCAACGCAGTGCCCGGTCCTGGAGCGTGCGGCGGCATGTACACGGCAAACAGTCTCGCCACCATCATCGAGACGCTCGGCTTCTCTCTCCCGGGCTCCTCCAGCACCCCGGCCTCGTCTCCCAGCAAGTTCCGGGAATGCAGCAGAATAGGAGAAGTGGTGCGAACATGCTTGGAGAAGAACATCAGACCGAGCGACCTCCTGACCAAGAAGTCGTTTGAAAACGCCCTCGTCATCATCATGGCCGTTGGCGGCTCCACCAATTCGGTCCTTCACACCTTGGCCATGGCCAAGACGGCGGGAGTGGACCTGAAGCTCGACGACTTCCAGCGAGTTTCCAACAAGACGCCCTTCATTGCCGATCTCGCGCCGAGCGGCAAGCACACCATGGAGGACCTCTTCAACATTGGCGGAATCCCCTCCGTCATGAAGCTGCTGATTGCAGCCGGCCTGATGGACGGCACGGCACTAACGGTGACGGGGAAGACGCTCGCCGAGAACGTCGAGAGCTGGCCGTCGCTGCCGCAGGGCCAGGAGATTATCCGATCGCTCGACAACCCGATCAAGGCGTCGGGCCACTTGGAGGTGCTGTACGGCAACATTGCGCCGGGGGGCGCCGTGGCCAAGATCACGGGCAAGCAGGGGCTCAAGTTCACGGGCAAGGCGCGCGTCTTCAACAAGGAGAGCGAGCTGAGCGACGCGCTGCACGCCGGCGACGTGTCCCGCGACGAGAACCTGGTGCTGGTGGTGCGCTACGAGGGCCCCAAGGGCGGGCCCGGCATGCCGGAGCAGCTCAAGGCCTCGGCCGCCCTCATGGGCGGCGGCTTCAAGAACGTGGCCCTCATCACCGACGGCCGCTACTCGGGCGCCAGCCACGGCTTCATCGTCGGCCACATCGTCCCCGAGGCCGTCGTCGGCGGGCCCATTGCCGTCGTGCGCGACGGCGACGTCATCACCATCGACGTCGAGAAGCACGAGATTTCCATGAACGTCACCGACGACGAGATTGCCCACAGGCTGCAGTCCTGGAGGCCTCCAAAGCTGCGCGTCACAAAGGGGGCTTTGGCCAAGTATGCGAGGTTGGTTGGGAACGCGTCCGAGGGCGCCTTGACGGATATTTTTTAGCGGGTCAAGTACAAGATGCAATAAATACCATGGGAAAATGGCAAAATGGCAAAGAATGCTAGCATAATTCAGTCCTCAATTTGCCCCTTCTTTTAAAGGTTATTGATCACTATAAAAAAAGAGAAAAGTGAACAAAGATTTGCATTTCTATTCAACATCTATTTGCTATGTATAATACTGCTTCCAATCATGCTGCTCCTTGAACCCCAGCAACGCCTTAATCTTTTGATTGCTCATCGGCGCCTCCCTCGATCCCATTTCCCTTGTAAAGGGAGTGTCGGGGCACTCGTTTTGGAGAAACTCGACTGTTGACGTGCAGTTGTTGGTGATGCTGTCGTTTGTGGCGTTGAAGATCTGAAAGCCCAAGCCGTACTTTTCCACCGACAGCACCACCATTTGGCCCAGGTCGCGCGCGTCAATGTAGGACCAGCCGTGCACCTTCCATCTGCCGGGGTCGTCCAGGTACTGCCGGAACTTGTCCTGGTGCTCCTCGGGGCTGATGACGGCTCCGATCCTCAGCACGTAAATGTCAATGTCGTACTTTTTGGCGTAGCTCCTCGCCACGCGCTCCGCGCACAGCTTGGAGATGGAGTAGGCGTCGGTCGGGTTGACGTCGAGCGCCTCGTCGACAGGGAACGAGGGGAAGTCGGCGTCTCCTTCGGCAAACGTGACGCCGTAGACGCACACGGAGCTGGCCAGGATGATCTTCTTGATGCCCAGCTTGGTTGCTGCTTCGATGACGTTGAATGTGGAAACCGTGTTGCCCTGGAACGTTTCGTTGTCTGGAACCAGCATGTTCCTTGCGTAGCCTGCGAGGTGCACCACGGCGTCGGCAGGCTGGCTAAGCGGTTCGCGAAAGGGCTCCGTCAGTCTGAAGTGAGAGGAGAGCCCGCTGAAGACTTGGCCGCTGTCCGAGAGGTCCACCTTGATGGTGTGCACCGTCTTTCCCAGGTCCCCCGCCAGAGGGTTCAGGTCAAGATTCAGCACCTCGTGTCCGCTCTGCAGCAATGCCGATATGACATGGCTGCCAGTTTTCCCAGATCCTCCCGTCACAATGACTCGGCGACCCATGATGATGATAGGCAAAATGACAACACCCGGGCGGTTACGCTTTGAAACCACGAGTTGACACCAGCGCAGTGAATGGTGGTGCGCTTGCAGATAGATGTAGCACAACTCTTCAACCAGGCTGGAACCCATTTTTAATCAAGCCACTCTCGAGACTATCCATTCGTCTACCCCGCGCTGAGCACTCCAATCGGCTAGTCTTGTTCCGTGGGTAAAAGCATCCTCGACGAGTCTTTTCCAGAAAGAATGTGGAGAAAGCCCACTACGCTTGCATGTCCAAACTTTATCTCGCAACCTGACCGTCTTGTGTGCCTGAAAGTGGACCGATACTGAGCAAATGAGATTTCGAGTGTACTTCAAGACCAAGACAGTTGCTTTTTAAGCGTGTGCTGGCCATGAAGCAAGCATTGTTTGTTTATGAAGACGAATTTTGACCTTGCAAAATGCATGCGTGAATACACGCTACCTCAAGTAGTGACACACGGCCGTCGCTCCTTACTCCCATTGCCAAGACGGAGAGTTTACGCAAACACCTGTAAGATAATCGTATGACGAAAATGTTGATTGGTGAGATAGATGGTTGCACCTTTCTGAAGCCTGTGTTGAATTTATATGGCCGTGTGATAACAACTAGGTTGAATTGCTCATTTCTGTAGAATTGAGTGCCAATGCGCAGTCAAAAACGCCACACCAGGATACAATGGCAGACAAGCCTGGAAAGCTGTCTAAAGAAAAGGACTTGTCATCATGTTATCATCCGCTTCGGAAAACCAGGGCTTTGAGCTATCAGCAAACAGGATCCATGCAAGGATAGCTAGTGTGTCGGCCAATCCTACCAGAGGTTGAGTGACAATATGCTCGACCAAGCGCTTGTAATGACTGCACGAGCATATAAAACTCGGAATATCAGCCTGATGACTTAAGCAGAAAATATCGTTCGCCATTCATTCACCCAGCACATCATTGCTAAATGGTCCGTATTTTGTGCGTTGCCACGAACATTTTGCAAGCCACCTAGCTAATCTCACGTCAGGCCAGCTCGTTAACTTTCAGCTTGCACGAATCCATTCTAGCGCCTACCCCGTCGTGACGAGAACTTGAAATGCCCTGTGTCTGATTGGGCCATGCTCGAATTGTCCTAACCATCTAGGCATCCTCGTTGGCCCAAGGAGCACCAAAGATCTTTTGGGGACTGCTAAATAGAGCCCCCCTCTGCCACCTAAAATAAGACATCCCGAGTTGTGCAGCCATCAACACCACCATCTCGATGGCATCTGTACCGGCGGGAGGGGCCATCACTGGCGACGCCAACACCACCAGCCAAGGCTTTGTCGCAGAACTCATCGCTGGCAGATCCACCACTGTGCTCATTCTCGCGACCGTCTTGCTAGCCAGCAGCATCATTTTGCCACTACTGAACAAGCTACTTACCCCGCAGATTGATCCAAAGGAGCCTCCCCTTCTCAAACCCACCATTCCCTTCATCGGCCACATTATTGGCATCATTCGCCATCAGGCTGATTATCACCGAATCGTTCAGTACGTTAGAGTCAATTGACCTCAATTTATCTCAAATTCATCACTCACTTACATTTTTCAGCAATGCCAACCCCTCCTACTCTATCGCGACGCTTCCAATGCTCAATGGGAAGATCTACGTCGTCTACGATCCGTACCTTGTCCATACTCTCTTGAAGAACAAAGTCGCTTCTTTTGAGCCATTCACGACCGACTTCGCCCAAAAGACGTTTGATCTCAGTGAAGAGGCATTCAACAAGATCCTTAGTCAGCCAACGCTGATTAGCAAATTCAACGACGGCATCCACGCAAGCTTTCAGACCGATATGCTTCACCAGATGAATGTGAAATTCCTGAATGCAATTGTGTCGTCCACGGCCACCATCGGCGATCCGACCTACCGCACCACTCCTCATAATCTCGGCAAAGAAACAATTATCGATCAAGGAATCGAGGTTGAAAATCTGTTTCTATGGATTCGCCATGTCATGAGTCTTGCTACGACTCGCTCGCTGTATGGAGACCATGATCCTTTTAGTGACGACCCTACACTGATCGATCAAATTTGGTACGTTTCATACACTATAATGAGTCCAGGTTTTAATATCGGCATTTTTGTCTTTGTTTTAGGTTGTTTGAAGAATCTGTTCCTTCTCTCATGATGCTGCCTTTTCCATCCATCACCATGTCCGAGGCTTATCAAACTCGAGCAAAGATTCAAAAAGTCATAGGAAACTACTACAGCAGCGAGTACGACATGAACCATTCCAAGACGGCACAGATTGTGTTTAACCGAGCGCGTGTCCTGCGCGAAAACGGCTTCACCGCCAAGGAGATTGGCCAAATGGAAATATTCTTGCCAATTGCGGCAACCACAAACGCGGTGCCAACGCTGTACTGGCTGCTCATCTACATCTGTGCCAAGCCGGAATTGGTGGCCAAGCTGCGCGACGAGATTGAGGCCGCGATAAGGATTTCCAACAACGAGGACGGCCAGGGACGCACCGTGTCCTTTGATGTGGCCGACTTTGGGGAAAGGACGCCTCTTCTTGTCAGCTGCTACCGAGAAACGATGCGTCTCAAAAACCACTCCATCAGCATGCGCCGCGTCATGTCGGATCTGGTCATCAACGGGGCCGACGGGCAATCCTACCTCCTCAAGAAAGGAACCGATGTCCAGCTCCCCGTTGGTCCTGCTCACCTCAACGCGTCCATTTGGGGAGACGACGTGTCAGAATTCGTCCCGGACCGATTTGTCGCGCCCTCGCCCGGGCCTGGACAAGAGCGAGCGCCAGCTCTGACGGACGCAGAGCGCAAGAAGAAGATTTCCTTTATTCCCTTTGGCGGCGGTCAGCACTACTGCCCAGGACGAAACTTTGCTTTTTTTGAGATCATGTCCTTCATTACCGTGCTCTTGCTCAGCTTTGATTTCGAACCAGTGGGGATGGCCTTTTCTGACATGAAAATGCGTCCGCCGCTGCTCTCAAGCGGCACCGCCAAGCCACTAAATAAGGGGGCTGGCCTCGGCGCAAAGATTATAAAGCGAAAGGGTTGGGAGGGTGTGAAATGGGATTTCAAGTGATTGTCAGAGACTACAAGGGCCGACTCAAAGTCTGTCCGCAGACCTCATCGCGACCATAAGATTTTCAATTGCATAGACCTTGTCAAACAACTATTTGTAAATTTGTTCTTCTTGGAGGCTTGAACTGACGGCGAGAGTGTACGAAACAAGACGTCGGCTCCATAATTTGCCTTGGGTGATTGACACGGAGACAAAGCCAGACACGACAACTATTTTTGACTCAAAAATGTAGATCATGTCCTCTTCTTGTCCAAACAAATGCTTTTATTGATTCCGAGCTACTGCATTGTAATCCCAAAGTTCAAAAAGTACCTGCTGATAGGAGAAGCACGCTGAACCGGTGAAGTGGAAGTATCCAAAATCACTTTGGTGGCAATAATCTGATTGCTGCATTGTCCCCCGAAGCATTGAGGCAATCATCTCCCCAGCTTCCCGCGGTAGCCTTTACATCCCCCTCAATGGCAATCTCATTACTGCGCTTCTCGAGCAACAGTGATAAAATGGCATGGGCGTCCGGAAAGCTGTTTGCAGCAGCTTCCATCATGCCCTTGGTGATGCTAATATTAGCGCCGCATCGCTGGAGAAGCAGAGATGTAATTTTATAAGCTTGACAAGAGCTGTTCAAACCAGCCATTATCATGTCTTCTGTCACTGTAATATGATGGCCGTACTTTTGAAGAATCAGTGAGATGATCTCCACGCCATAACCCCGGTTCTCCGTGGCGTGCTTGATGCCATCCTGTAATATGGCTTTCTTGTCATATATTTCAAGGATACGCATTACATTCCAAGGTTTCCCTTTTTTTATAATCGAAATTATGTCATCATGACCAAGATTCATTTTGTCGCCGTATCTCTCAAGGACCAGCGCCATGACATTGGTATCCCAGTTAGTTGCCGTGGCCATGACGATATCCTCTATTTTAGTTATCCTGTGGCCGTATTTTTCGAGTATAATCCTCATGTTCTCATGCCGTCCATTTTTCATCATGAACTTTAGTGTTTCGTGATTCATTGAAACCTTGTCACCATACTCTTCAACAAGAAGTTTCATGACACGACAGTCAAGGTTTTTTGCGGCTTTCTTGATAATTCTCTCTGGATAGGTCATCTCATGTCCATACTTTTCAAGCAGGTGCCCCATGATGGATGCATTGATTCTCTCAGTAGCCACCTCCATGACTTCTTCTGTAATAGTTATTTCATCACTATGCTCCTCAAGAAGATGCTTCATGACACCAGGACTGATATCAAAAGGAGTAGCGCCCATTATCTTCCTGATGATATCAATCACATTGACACGGTTCCTGAGAAGATATTTCATAACATCGGCGGATTTGTTCTTTGCCGCCGCTTTCACAACCTTGTCTGTGATGACAATCTCATCGCCATATTTTTGAAGCAGGGTTTTCATGGGACCATCCCCATCGGAGCTCGCTGCAGCCTGAATCAAGTCTTCTGCAATAGGAATACCACCATACTGATTAAGAAGACATTGAAAAACATCGGCCCCATAGCTATTGCGCATTGCAATTTTCAGGTGTTCCTTCGTGATGATGTCGCCGCTGCATCGGCGGAGGACAAGCTCAACGACATCATAATCCGATGCGGACATGATAATAGATCGAACTGTGTTCTCCGTGATCTTTATTTCGTTGCCAAATTCATACTCATCAAGCAAAAACTGCACCATCTCGTAGCCGTTTGCATGATTTCTTGCACAAGCTACAAGCACCGCATCGGTAATTGCCTTGCTCTCTCTTTGGTGGTTGACGAGAAGCTTGATGATCTCGAGGCCTCTATTTTTATGCTTTATCGCGGTTTCGAATGTTTTTGTGGTTATGAGAGGGCTCTCATCCAGCAAGCGCGAAATGACGCGTAGGTGGCCCGCCTTGATGGCTTCCTCGAGTGGGGTTCTAGTGACGGTACGAGCAACCCAGTTGCCGGACACGGCACAGGTTTCATAATTCAACAAGTTTCTGAAGGACGAATAATTTCGAGAACATTTGTAATCAACAATCGCAGGAATGTCCCAGCGCGCAGCCACGTGCAAGAGTGAGAACCTCTCGGGAACACCTCGTTCGCCCGGTAGCAACCGCAATCCGTCAATCCATGCCTCCCGACAGGGAGATTCATTGTCAAAAAAATCTGTTTGCGAATCCAGGATGTGAAATTTCGGTCCCGATTGGCGAGCGTGCTGACCCCAAAATTCTGTGGCGTATTTGATCTCGTCTCGGCCGATTGATTCGCTATGGTATGCTTCGATCAATTGGTCAATGCAGCAAAAGGCAGCACTGGCATTGGCGTCTTTTTCATCAATAAAGACATTCGTCAAGAAATCCTTGACAGATTTATGAAGCAAAAGCACCTTGTCATCTTGCACAATAACCATGAGGCGGCATGAAGCGATGCTATCCTTTGTAAATTGGATCCGAGTTTCCAAATCTTCTGATTTGTGAAGTTGGCACATGTTGGCAAGTTCGAGTAGAGTCAGAGGACGCAGAGATACCGCGACAATTCCCAATATCAACTTAATGGTGGCTTCTTCCGTCCCATCTCCGTGCATCGCATTATGAAGGAGTTTGCTGAACATGTCATAAAGGCCTTGTGGTAATCCACGTAGAAATGACACAGCAAGTCTTGAAGGAATTCTTCGCAACTCTTCGCAAGCCAAGCCGATCCAGAGAAAGGTTCCTTCAGCTTTATCCCGAAGGATATCTTTGATTTGGCCCTGCACAGTTTCTGTGTACCCCTTAGCTTTCGTTAGTTCCATTATTCGTTGATCAATACATCGATCAATATCCGTTTTTGACTGTGGAAACGAAGCCAGATCGACAGACCGCGCAAACTGCCTCAGGCATTCGTCTATTTCGGGATATGGCCGACTTGTGATCAAAATTCTCAAATTTGAGCTTCGATTTTGATGCTGGAATATCTCTTGTATTTGCCGTAGCAACAACTCCTGGGATTCCTTTTCGCATTCGTCCAGGGCGTCGATGATGCAAAACTTTTGGCCCGTCGGTTCATCTTCAATCATGTTCATAAAAACTGACCACAGCGCATCAGAAGACTGAAATACCTCCGATCCACGCTCCTCATATTTTTGCAAAAGATAATTGGCGAGGGATGGATGTTGACGAACAAGTTGCCACAATAAGCACCTGATCACTGAGGTTGCCTTGGTACGATTTTCAAAATTAGAATCGCAGAAGAAATATGAAAGCGACTTTCCCTCGTCTGCTCCAATTTTGTCTGATAGCTCCTCTGCAAGAAAAATAGCCATAGTAGACTTTCCAGTGCCTGGGTTACCATAAAGCCATAAAACATTCGTGGATTGGCCGTTTGGAAGGACGGATTGCTCTGCGCTCAACCAATCAGTCAACTCGTCTGTGTCAAGCATCCACCTGCATGTACGGGGGGCCGGGCGGCCTTTTTTGCGCTTCAGGGCCTCTTTATCTTCCAAGGGGTTAGTTACAAAAAGCTCTCGCATACATTTCGTAAAGTTCAGCTTATTTGTAACTGGGTCTAAACGTGGTCAGTTGAGCTTCCTTGTTGAGTAAAGTGGCATACCTATGCATGTCACTTCAGTAATTGGCATCACAGATAAAAGCTCCTTCGCGTATGCTGCAGCAGCCGCAGCTGCATACTTTTGCCATTCCTTGTTTTTGTGAGAATCCGAATAATCACAGATTCCTCGAACAACGAGGCAAGGGAAGCTATTCATCAACCCAGCCGCCTCCATTTCGAAGCACACGATGCCAAGTTCTTTGGCAAGCTTATCTCTAGTGCGACCATCTTTTATGACTTGGTTTCCGGACGCGATTTTGCCGTAGTGAATTTGCGGGTCATGACCCGACCTTCGAGGTCGATTTACCACTTCCTCGCCGCAATTCGCACACCCATTTTGAGATGGTACGTGGCGATAGGCACTGCGAAACAGCCTATCGGGGAGCCCAGGATGAGTGTATTCGACCATGGACGGGTTTGCTCTGAGCATGTGGGAAAGGATATCGGGAACTCTGCTCCGCCTCCTCCCGTAGCTAGCTTCTAGTTTGGAGACAACTGTTGATATTTCGTGCGGGGGCGCCATAGGAAGGCCTGTGCGAATGAACTGGCCGTCGGGCAGAGCTTTTCCCATATCATATTGCGCCACCTCGATGCCGACAACGATATCACCCAAGCGTACGTCAACCATGCCGGGAACTCCACCACCGATGCCTACCATGAGCCTATTAATAATGGAGGGAAAGCTTCGTTTCATGTTGTTAGCGACGGTCGCGGCGTTATTTGTGCCGTATTGGCCTTTTGGTAAACATGCAATAACAATGTTATGTGCGTCGATATTGCCGAGTGTATAGGCGTTACTGTCATCCTTGCGACGAGGCAAGGGCTGATGGATTTGATCCAGCATTGCTTGCGCAGCTGTCATTTCTATTGGGAGAGCACAAATCCATCCCACAGTGTAGTCTTCATGTCGAAGGGTACAAACTCGCCGTCGCTTGGAAGGGCACGCCGGTGGCGATCCACCGTCGCGCTTCATTGCATTTTTCAATGCACTCATAATCACAATGTATGTTCCTTGATGCCTTCAAGTTCTGCGATGCGACCGCGTCAGCGGCGCGAGCAGCCGATTGGATGAGTTGACGGATATTTTATTCTCTCATCAGCGGCTAAAAAAGAAGTGACGCTCAACAGGCTTACTCATCAGCAGACACCCATCTCAGCCGTAGCAGGCATTTGACGCAGCCTGTTTGAATTGACCAACATCTCCACTAGCGTGCAGCATGCAGGGGATTTACCCGAAAACTGCAACTGAAGAACCCGATGACCTCAACTAAATATCGCCGCCTATGCTACTTGCTCGATTTCATTACAATAAAAGCGCTGGAATTTCACCCTCAAGTCATTTGCGAGAAAACTATTCCTCGACTATCGGTCGGTTCGCCGCATGCGCGGCCAACAGTTGTAGAAACATCGCACGCCAAATAAATGCTTGAATAACACCCCACGGTTGATATGGCTCGGCAAAATAAAGAACAATCGCGTATCAATTTAGTAATAGGGCTTCTAGTTTTATTAGAATTATGAATAGAGCCAAGACTGAGGTTGAAGCTAAACTGGTGCAGGATTGGAACAAGAACCCATATGTTTCTCTACAACCTGCTCATCAGCACTCGGGTAACTGTCCAGAAATAGTATTCTATCCTGTAGAGTCAGTTCAAACCCAAAATTATGACCAACACAGTCTCTAATCTGAAGAGCAAACAATCCTCACAGTCGCTGGATTGTACGACGCACGACGGGTTAGTAATCGGAACTTCTAGGCCAATCAACTATTCAATTTGACTATTTTAAGTTTTTCCCAAAGCCTCGTCGGTATCTCGAGATCCGAAGCATAGACAGAGTGTCCATCATGGATTGGTCCTTTAACTCCAAGCTAAACAGGGAAGCTGAACAGTCAGGCCACATACAGTCGTGTCACAAGTAAAGCTTAGAATTCTAGAGTTTTCGATTATACGAGCAATCTCTATTCTCTTCTACTTTTCTCTTCTATCTCCTAAATGTTCCGTTCCTTTTTCTCAAGATAGCAATGATGAAGGTATAGCAATCAGAATGCAGGTTGTGGGGCAAAACAACCCGGCGATTCCTATTCTTATCTGTGCAGCATGGGGGAACTGGATTTACAAAAAGACTTCTAGAAACTCTATCTCCCTGAGAGGATAACCACCTCGGGTATTTGATTGTATCGTATCTATAATATCCCCGCATGCATCACCAACAGCTGGCAAACAAAGCGTTCAATCCACAGCTTCCAAGTCGGCATTACCCTACAGGTCCAGCATGCGGGACACGTGTTTTGTGGAAAAAGAAAAGAAAAAGCCAAGAGTAGCGTTTAACCAACAGAATGAATGCACATGTTCGAAATGTCGCGACAGCAATTTGCGCTGCTCCGTCAGCACGTGGCGGTGAATTTGCAACCCCACGATGATTATCATGTACCTAATAGCGCGAGATTCTCCCAAGCCTTTTGGGATGGGCAACTCCACTTTAGGAGACGAAAACGGAATGATGCCATGTTGGGGTTGCGCATTGAGCCTTTCGCACCGGCCCACCCGCGGGGACCGGCTGGTCGTGGCGTGCAAGCCAAGAGAGCTGGGTTGCGTCACCTGGCTGTGTGCGTGACATGATTGATGCAGGGTCCATGGGACGCGTTTGGCGAGCTTTCTGGGGAAGTCTTGGGCCAACCAAAAAAAGGCGAAACCGTCTCTGGATCACGATGATATCTGCGGGCGCTCGCAACATGGTCCTTGCAACCTTGCTATCAGCCCTGCTCCGTAATGGCACGATAACGAGACGTCATGAAATCGGATCCATTTCCGTACTTACGGGACACGACTCGTGCGGAGAACAAGGTTTTGGCGCCATTCCCAGCTTTCGCCCCATGGGCGCGGAATCGTTGCAAGCTAATTACCGCTATCCCAAAACGGGCTTAAACAATGTGCCCAGGACACTCAGCGGACCAAGATCATCGTATCCCCCTGCGTCCTTGAGCGTGCGTGCCCCTGATCGCTTTGACCTGTTCTCTATTTTTTTTTTTTTTTGATACGAGCGTGTCCCTCTCAGCCTTTCTGCCCGCCCGCGGTCCTTTGTCTTCCCCCTTCCGGCGTCTTGGCGTAGCGTGCTGCTCACCCGTGCAACCGGCGCAGCGCAAGCAATCCTCGCAGCAACAACGCAATGTGTAGGCGGCCGAGATGACCTACATGGACGCAGACAGCGTGGGCGACAAGGAGAATGGCGTCCTCAGCTGGGACATGTCGACGGCCAGGTCGGCGTCGACTCGGTCCCGGCCCGTCGATTGGGTTGACGGATTCCGGCGTGCCGAGCAACGTCCCCTCAATACTCCTCCCCCCAGTAGCGGCTACCAGCAGACCCCTCCGCCCTTCATGCCGGCCCCCCATGGGGAACACTACTACGATCTGAATGCCGCCAACGTCAAGACGGCCAACACGGCTCTCGCCAGGGAGCTCAAGGGCCGTCACCTGCAGATGATTGCCTTTGGCGGTGCCATTGGTGCGTCTTGTCCTGCCTGCATCCCAGTCTCCCGCCGCATGCTTGCATGCATGAACTGCGCTGCAGATGTACATGTGAAAAAAAAGAAAACTTGCAGCTTTGCTGACCACTTACAACAGGAACCGGTCTCTTTGTTGCTTCCGGCGGCTCGCTCCATGTCGGCGGGCCTGGCACTCTCTTCATCGCCTTCTTGACCATTGGCATCTCACAGTACTGTACCATGCAGTCGCTTGGCGAACTGTGTGTGCTGTTTCCCGTCGCCGGTTCATTTTCTCTCTTTTCTACAAGATTTCTTGACCCCTCATGGGGGTTCGCCATGGGTTGGAAGTGAGTATACTCCTGGGAAACTGGGCATTGCGTAAACTAACACGCTCCCTGCTAGTTATTGTCTGCAGTGGCTCTTTGTCTTGCCCATGGAAATCATTTCTGCAGCATATACGATATCATACTGGAACGACCAGATCAGCAAGTCCATATTTGTAGCTTGCTTCCTTATTATAATCATAATTGTCAACCTTTTCGGTATCAAGGCCTATGGAGAGGCCGAGTTTGTATTTTCCATCATCAAAGTAACAGCCGTTGTTGGCTTCATGTGAGTTGTAGCTTGATCACCTTGCACGCTCGCTGGCATCTTTGACTAACGCATGTTAGCCTACTTGGCACCATCATTAATATTGCTGGTCACCCTGACGGAGGGTATATCGGGTGGCAGTATTGGCATAACCCAGGCGCATTTCACAACGGCTTCAAGGGCTTCTGCACAGTTCTGGTCACGTCGTGCGCTGCGTTTGCCGGAACTGAGCTCATCGGACTGGCTGCAGCCGAGACGGCCAACCCACGGAAATCCTTGCCCACTGCCATGAAACAGGTCTTTTGGCGTGTGACACTCTTTTATTGCGTCTCGCTGCTGTTGGTTGGGGTTCTCGTCCCCTACAACGAACCCCGACTTCTAGGCTCAAAGTACAGCGCCGATGCCCTGGTGAGTCCTTTTGTCATTGCCATCGAGAGTGCGGGCATCAGCGTCTTACCCAGCATCATGAATGCTGTCATTCTTATTGCGGTTCTCAGCGTGGGCAACTCATCCGTCTACGGCGCATCTCGAACTCTGCTTGCGCTGGCTGAGCAGGCTCACGCGCCTCGAATCTTCTCGTACGTCGACAAGGAAGGTCGACCTCTGATGGCCATCTTGCTTGCGTTTTGCATTGGATTCTTAGCATTCTTGGCTGACCTGGAGGCAAACACGACCATTTTCAACTGGCTGCTCTCAATCAGTTCACTGAGCATGTTGTTTACCTGGGGCAGCATCTGCCTCTGCCATATTCGATTCCGAAAGGCCTGGGCATACTCAAACCACCCTCTGCGCGATCTTCCCTTTCGCTCGTCCGTGGGCGTTACCGGATCCTACATCGGGCTTGCCTGCTTCGCCCTGATACTCGTCGCTCAGGTGTGGATCGCCGTCTCACCCGTCACTGTGCCCGAGACGCCCACCGGCAGGGTCCGAGAATTCTTTCTCCGCATCATGGCCCTCCCTTTTATCATGTGCTTCTACTTTGCCCACAAGTTTTGGTACAAAACAGAACATGTTCGGATTGAAAACATGGACATCATCACGGGTCGCCGCTATTTCCGCGCTCATCTCTACATCGAGCAGGATCTGGAGGAGCAACGGAACTGGCCCACATGGAAAAAGGTCTATCGATATCTGTGTTGATCAAGTTGCTTTGGCAAGGCGTTGGGTGGCGGGGAACTGGAGTTTTATACTACATTAGAGGATTGCGATACAATAGCAAGCGAATGCGATTACTACTTTTAACTTTTACAAAACTCCTCTCATCACCTCGAGGCGCCATTAAACCTCCTCATTTTGTGTAGTAGCGGCGGGTTGTTTCGACCTGAGCCTCATCACTCGCGACAGCAAATCCGCACCCGGTTTTTCGTTATTTTTGCGTGCCGCCTCCAAGCCGCCCTTTTTGAAACCTCCCGGTAAAATCACCCAAATCAAACCAAGGAAGATGAAGAATGCCAAACTGAAGGGATGGAGCACGCTGACGCCTCTGCTTTCGGCCAAGACGCCGACAAGGAAGGGAAGCACTGCTGCGCCGCCTCCTCCAAACGCCGACGCGAATCCAATGGCACTAACGTGTTGATCGACGGGCAGCAGCTTGGTCGCGACAACAATGGCAGCCGGGAACAACGGGCCGAGAAAGAAGCCGAGCAGCGTGACGAAGACGGCGGCGGCAACAAAGTGCGGGACCAGCCAATACAGAAGCTCCAGCACCACCGCGAGGGACATGTATATGGCAATGGCGAGCTTTTCGCCCAAGCGACCCGTGACGAAGCCCAGACAGGCGCGGCCCAGTGTGATGCCCAGCCAAAACAGGGTGACTGTCAGACCGGCCAGGAACTTGTCGGCGTGGCGCACCTTGAGCATGAAGGTAACGATCCAGCCCCCCAAGCTCACCTCGACTCCGACGTATGCCAACAGCAGGATAGAAATAAGCCAAGTGATGGGAAGCTTGAGCACAGCTCGCGTCGTGACACGCGCATTTTCGGTTTCGGGGTCGTGGCGGAGGCGCGCGCGGTACGCTGCTCCGGTGGCTTGCCAGAAGGCGAACATGCCGGAGGTGAACTCGAGGACCGACAAGCCGATCAAGATGTAGAAAAAGGTGTACCACTCGAGGTTGGCCTTTGTAATCATGGCCGAAGCGATCAGGGGGCTAATGGTAGCCCCGAGGCCGTACAGTGACTGGATGATGCTCAGCAGCTCGTTGGCGTGGTCCATGTTTCCAATCCAGGCGTTGTATGCGCTGTCGGCGAGACAGTTTCCAAAGGACGCAATCAGCAGCGCAAAGGGGAGGACGGGAAATGGCGGGTGAAAGACCAAGATGATGTAGCAGACCAATCGAGAAAGGGGTGCGAGAAACGCAACGCCCCGTTGGCCAATGGCGTAGTGAATGCGGTTGTTGGCCATGGCCGCAATCACGCTGCCAACAAAGGGAACGATGAACACGGTGGATATCGTCGTGTAGTTGACATCGTAGTATATCTCCATCTATACTCCGTGTTAGCAATATTATCAGTCTCACGGAGTCGTACATACGTATGGGATGAGTGCCTAGAAATGGTAAGTATATGGGATTCAAGTGGGCTTGGTCAGTACTTACTCCTAGACATGCATCGTGCATCCCTTGGACAAACAGCGAAATGACTGTAACACAGTACCGATAGGTATTGATCCTGGGACTGTTCCATTTCTCCAGCTGAACTGTCGAGCCATCGTCATTGGCAGACGACGTATGAGAAACGCGTACTTCGGGTTGTCCTTTGCCGTCATCTCGAGGGACTCGGAGCCCTTGGTGGGGGTTGTTACTATCTGCAGAATGAGTAGAAGAAGCCATTAGAGATCTTGATATCAAGCTAGCACGACTGATAACGCTGGAACCGGGTTATGACCTGGGAGGTTATGGTAGCTACAATGCGACGCACTAAAAGATAGAAACGGAGTTGTAAACAGAGTTTAGAGGTTGCTAATCGGTTACGAGAGGCGGAAAGAAGAGAATTCAACTATGCTGTGCTAATTTTGAATGTATTTGCTTGGCAGTTGGGAACATTTCTCGGCGAAATTCCTGTTTTGGATAGCTGACAAAGGCATCTTGACAAGATGTCATGTTTTCTTTTCCCATGGGACTGCCTTTGAGATTCGTGCCCTATGAGAAATAAGCTCAAGAAATTCGTGGGGTAAAATGACCAATAAATACTGCATGAGGCCATCAATTGCAGTCACTTGATCACTTGGTCGCCCCAAGCGGACGCCGAATGATTCCCCGGCTGGTGTAGCTCAAGCCGTGGACGCCCCGAGTAAATCTCCGACTGGCCCGCGCGAGACGGCACCCACCCGCGCTACTGCAGCTCCATGGATTGCCAATGCGACGGTACTTGGAGCGCGGTTCTGTAAATGTGAGGCTTCGGGTACCCGGGCATTTTCGCACGATGCCTGTTTCATCTCACCGCAATCCGTCCTTTCATCCCGTCCTACAAGTCTATTTTTAAGCATAAATCTGGCCCGCGTTCGACATGCCCTTCGCCTTGACCGCCATGAGCTATATTGCCCATGGTGGAGGGGACAAATCTGGCGTTTGATTTAACTCTGGAGTAGGATATGGAGTGATTACTGGTGTTGCTGCGAGCGGAGGGGCCATAGGTAGACCTGATTACTCAAGGCCAATATTGCAACTCCCACAAGGTGTGATGCTGTAATAGTAAGGACATGTTCACAATAGAAATATGTTGGGAAAAGAACGACATCTCACATGAGACCCAAGGCTTGTTGATGAGTTCTTCGGTGGACTTTTGTGTCTTCTGCAGTATTATTCAACTCAAGGTTTCGGGGTTGAACTAAATATAGAAACCCACAAACGTTTTGTACTACTCGATGAAGCCAGTTGTCATTCTCTTGGTCATCACGAATGTCACTTGACGAACACTGCTACCGTGATGTGGCTAACGCCCCAACTAAACTGCTACATTGTGTCCACTTGCTAACCCCACTAATGGCAGGTTACCATTGACAAACCCGTCGCATCAATTTATTTTAAAGGGAAGATGGATGCATAGAAAAAAATCCCTTTGAGATCAATCTCCAAATATTAAAAAAATCCCGTTTGTGTAGTGGTTGAGGAGGGATGGCATTTTATGACAAGACAATCTGCACAAATTTATCCAGGGTAAGCTTACATAATATTTATAGTGGTGTCTCTGCGTCGGGGGTTATTCCCGTCAAAACCTGGAGGTTTTAGGAGGTCCTAAATTACTGAGTCAACCGGGCGCATTCTGGAATAATGAATGCTCGCGTGTCGCCTCTAGACACAGAGGAATAGATGCAAGTTGCGAGACGACTTGCAAGCTGCAGCCAATTGGCAATGCTCAATTAAAGACTCATGTCAGTTCAAAAATGCCTATCTTTCCCATTGTTTATCGCTGGCTGTGGAACTGGCATCTGGAATATGCCGTGGACAAGGGCTAGGTCTACGTCAGCACGCCAGCATGTTGCAAATGAGCGCGGGGAAGCCATGGAATCATCTAGCGGCCGACCTGGAGGCTTGGCTGGGGCTCTGCCATCGTGGGCGATGCTTGGGTGTGGCACTCGACTCTTCCTACTCAGACATGCCGAATACCCGGGGCTCAATCAAACCGGGGTGTCCAAGGTTCAGGCATAGAGCCCACTAATCAACGGGAGTAGCGGCTCGCACCCCGGCAGCGCTGCAAGTGCTCACTGCACGTTGTAATCAGCTTCATCATCATTGGGCCGACAGCGCGTGCAGACCTGATGAGGGCATGCGCGTATTACGGAAAGGCGACCGAGCTGGGCAATGAATTTGCTGCACTTTGCCTGGTTGCGCCTTCACCGAGTGAAACATTGATATAAAAATGCTCGGGCGCAGGGCATCCCTTCATTTCGCCCGCTCCAAGCTGACTCACCGTCAATTCGCGACCAAGGCTGCTGCTATTGTCTGCCAGCGGTTCTGCTTCGGCTTCTGGTCACTTTCTCGCCGGTCACACCGTTGCACACAGGGAGCCCCACGATGAAGTCCGTCTCCGCATCTGCTCTCCTCGGAGCCTTGCTGGCCTCCAAGTCGGCCGCCCTTCCAGCGCCCGTGGTGGATGAGCTATACCCGTACACGGGCCCTGAGGTGCCCGTTGGTGATTGGGTCGATCCCACTATCAATGGGAACGGCAAGGGATTCCAGCGTCTCGTTGAAGCGCCTGCTGTGAAGCCCGCGTCCAGCAAGGCGACCAACAATATCAATGTCATTTCGCTTTCCTACACGGCAAACGGCATTAATATCCACTACCAGACGCCCTTTGGCCTGGGAGAGGCTCCTACCATTAGCTGGGGCACCAGCGCTTCTCGTCTGACCAACAAGGCGACCGGAAGCAGCACCACGTACGTATCTGCATTGGCTTGGCTGGCTTTGATGGAATGAAGAATGAAGAAATGCGAAGCGCAATTTAATAATCAATACCACGAACCTCGAACATTCTGAAGGACATGCAACTAACCTTGGGTGTATAGCTATGACCGAACACCGCCCTGCTCTGCCGTGACCAATGTCACCCAGTGCAGCCAGCATTTCCACGATGTGCACCTCAGCAACTTGAAGGCAGGAAAGACGTACTACTACAAGATTGCTGCGGCCAATGGCACCACGGCGTCTGATGTTCTTACCTTCAAGACTGCCGTCGCAGCTGGCGAGAGCGGCGAGTTCTCCGTCGCCGTTCTCAATGACATGGGATACACCAACGCCGTTGGAAGCCACACCCAGCTGAACAAGCTTGTCAAGGAAGGAGCCGCCTTTGCTTGGCACGGTGGCGATCTGAGCTACGCCGACGATTGGTATCTTGGTGTTATTCCCTGTGAGAGCAGCAACGACGTTTGCTACAATGGAACGTCTTCTACTCTGCCCGGTGGCCTGGTCACCGAGGATTACAAGAAGCCTTTGCCGGAGGGAGAGGTTGCCAACCAGGGCAGCCCAAGAGGCGGAGACATGAGCGTCATGTACGAAACCAACTGGGATATCTGGCAGCAGTGGATCAACAGCATCACCACAAAGGTCCCTTACATGGTTCTGCCCGGAAACCACGAGGCTGCGTGTGCTGGAGCTTCGAATAAAATTTTGACGGCTTACCTCAACGAAAACAAGGCCAACACCAGCGCTTCAGAGGCCAACGTCAACTATTACAGTTGCCCTCCTTCTCAGAGGTGAGAGAGCTTTGTGCATCGAAAGCGGCTCTGCAATTGAAACATCTAACAAACGTGTGCTAGGAACTTCACTGCTTACCAGAACCGATTCCACATGGCTGGAGAGGAGAGCGACGGCGTTGGAAACTTCTGGTACTCTTTTGACTACGGCCTGGCTCACTTTGTCTCCATCAACACCGAAACCGACTACGCCGACAGCCCGGAGGCGCCGTTTGCCATGGATCTGTCCGGCAACGAGGTTCACCCCCTTGCCAACGAGACCTATGTCAGAGACAGCGGTCCTTTCGGCACCGTTGGAAACTACAGCGACACCAAGACTTACCAGCAGTACCACTGGCTTGCCAAGGATCTTGCCAGCGTGGACCGCAAGAAGACGCCGTGGCTGATTGTTGGAGGCCATCGCCCAATGTACAGCTCCCAGGTCGATGACTACCAGTCCTACATGCGAGATGCCTTTGAAAGCCTTTTGCTCAAGTACGAGGTCGATCTCTACATTTCTGGGTGAGTTCGCTTGCCTTTTCCCTGCTTTGCACCCCGTTATCGCTAACTTTGAACAAGCCACATTCACTGGTACGAGCGCATGACTCCCATGGCCAGAAACGGTACCATCGACACAGCTTCCATGATCAACAACAACACCTACGTTACCAACCCGGGTGTTTCCATGACGCACATTGTGAACGGCGCTGCGGGCAACATCCAGAGCCACAGCGAGCTGGGCACTGACCCTCTCTTGAACATTAGCCAGGTTCTGGATGCCGTGAACTTTGGAATTGCCAAATTGACCGTCCACAACGCCAACAAGCTCTCGTGGAAGTACATTCACGGAGAGACTGGTGTTGTTGGCGATGAGCTGACTCTTATCAAAAACTAATGCTCGATCCACGAAAAGGGTGTTTGGGGTAGTTAGTATCAATGAAAAGAGCATGGACCTAAAGGGACCTATGGTATCCTGCCCAATCATTCCACATAGGATAATCCTCATTAGTGAAATGTAAGAGCAAGTGCTGGAAATGACGCATCTCGGCCGGCTCAGCATATGGGGCTATTGAATTGACCTCGGAAGAGCGTGAATAAGTGTTGATGTAGAGATGGTAAGCTGTAGATGGACCAAGACGTTTTATAAAAGAGAGCGAAACCTGACTGTAGAGATTTGTTTCTCGGAATGGATCAATTCATCTCGGGAATGTCGATGGCGATTCGTGAAATCAGCCACGACAAATTAACTTTTCCCCTCTTCAAATTTGTCAAATCTAGCTAGATGATCATGGGGTAAAGTTTGCATTGATTCCTCGGCCAATTCCGTTCGGCCCGTCTTTCCTCATTGTCGGGCCGGGCCTTCCCCTCAATGGCATAGACTCCATTCACTATGCTTTTCTCCTCCACCACCAGTGACAAATGGAGAAATGAACTGGCTTTGGAGAAGAATTAAATATTATCCTGAGATCTAGTGCGTTCTCAAGCACGTCTGGGTTGGGCGCCTGCGGATTGGACCAAGAGATTGGCCAAACGTCCAATTGGGTTTACAATGTGGCCAAAGCTGGGTTAGGAATGATTCTCATGAAGGGTAATGGTATGATATCAAATAATGGGGAAATTTTTCTCTTTATTTGCTCTTATTCCCATCGTCGCGCGAACAAAACATCTGTCGCACGTTGGGCTGGATGTAGCTTTGTTACAAACTTGGTGTGGTTGCTCTGCCCTCGAAAGACTTTGCACTAAATTTTAAAAAGGCTCATTGCTTTTCAGCTTCTTGGACAAGGTACAAGGCAAACGTAAAAGTAAATCGCCTGGTAAGCCGAATTACTCAACATCTTAACCGCAATTCTCGATGAGATGAATGCACTGCATGATTTCATTATGGATGCAAACATCATACCCTTGGAAACTGATCACATCCATACCCAGCCAACTTCTCTTTCAAACCGAATCTAAGTTCAAAGAACTGGGTTTGGCATGAATCTTGGAAATCATAAGAGGAAAGTTTGGCGTGAATCACAGCGCTTTATTGTAGCATTATTTCCAAGAGCGTAATGAATTTCATGGGCTGGTCGGTGTAGGTTTGTGCTATAATTTCCTCCACAGTATGGGACGACAACCAAATCCGTGCTTAAGCATTGGAATCGGACTGTTTCAAGAAGTATGATCAAAGTATAAGATGTCAACGCCATCTCACATGAGAAGCCATCACAAATCCCTGCAGCATTCCTTTTGCACCTCACTCACCTTTAGCTCAACCCATCGCAATACTATGAAAATGTCACTTCACCGGTCTTCTTGGGAGGCTCAGCTTGATCGAAGAGCCGCCCTGTTGAAATATTGCTTGGCAACGCAGAACCAGGGTCTTCTCAATGCTCTCATCGCCGAGAGATTCACCAGCAACATCCAGGGCGGGGCGGCCGCTTTTGGCAACGACCACAACCACGGGGAAAACCAGAGCTTCAGCCAGATTCTCTTCGAGGCGGCCAGCCAGCGTCTCAGAATTCTCAAAACAACATATGACGGCGAGCTGGAGAAACTGGCGAAGCAGGCGAACCCCGACGACAAGGAAGGCTACAAAAGGCTGCTGAACGGGATTGACGAAGTCGTCGAGGAGGAGCAAAAGATTGAGCGAGAAGCTCTCATAGAAGAGGTTAAGAGGCACATGCGCGACGTGCCCGAGCAGGAGCGCGAAGCCGCAAGAGATCTTGGCGTGATTTTGGTCGACAGCTTCCACAACTTTTGCCTGGCGCAGGTTGCCATCCTGGTGGACTTCAAGGTCCCCGACACCAAGAACTTCAAGAGCCAGCTAGACAAGGCTTTTGACAAGAACGAGTCCGTATCCAGGGCGACACAGGAATTTTTCGAAAGCGTGACGGGAGTCCAAGAAGAGTCTCGCCAGGGACCATCCACCCAGAGTCTTCCTCACAGGCTTCACAAGGGTGACCGTCTCGTTCTCAAGAAGACGGAGCATGGCTGGGAAATTTCTGAAATTTTGCACTAAGTCTTCTTTTCTCCATTATCTTGGGATTGATGCCATGGATTCGTGCATTGTCGGGGAGATGCATCTTTGACTAGAATGTGTGATTTGTCTTGGCTTGGTTGACTAAAAGAAATTGATGACTAAGGCTCTGATGCTGCCTGCGCGAATAAACTGCACAAATCCAGAATATCCGGAGGCGGATGATCGAGGTGTGACTTTTGTGTCTAAAACTTGCCGTGATCTGGATCATGTTCACGAAAACCTAAAATTGATAGTGTTCTTCATCATTTGGCACGCCCCAGCATCATAACTATGTCTGGTGTGAACTCAAATCAAACTTCAGTGGTTCCACCCACAAGCAATCACCCAAACGTAGGGACTCAGGTTAGGCCTTTGTGCTCTTCTTGCGATGGCATCATCTCCTGGATCAAAAGCCCTGGGAAGAAAGAGGACGAAGATGCAAAGTTTTCATTCCATCCAAGCTTCCAAGCGCTTCAGGCTTCAGCACAGTCTTGCCCGCTTTGCAAGTTTGTTCTCGATGAAGTATTCAAGCAAAAGACTGTTCAAGCTGGGTGGAATGGGGATAAAAGTGAGGAGGCATTCAAGTATACCGCCCATATTCAGGCCGAGCGAGATTTACGCCGAGGTGTATTCAGGATTTGCTGGCGAGAGGAGCCTTTATACCCAAGCCCCTATCTTGGAAATTCCGAGTACTACTACGTATCTAATCTGAAGGGTAGGTCAACCTGTTGAGAATCAGGAAAATGCATCCACGAAGCAAAGTGCTGACAATTATAAACTCTTTGTAGATGATTCCAAGAAAATTACGTGGCAACATCGTGACTTGACCTTTGACTCCCGCCTGAAGACAGTGTCGGAATGGATATCAGACTGCAAGAAAAATCACACTGTTTGTACAGAGGGAAAATCAGCTTTACCGGGCCGACTATTGGATCTGAAAGCCGTGGAATCTTCTCGGGAAGTGAAACTGATTGAATCTAAGTGTTTGAGCACATCCTCTGTTCAGTATGCAACTCTCAGTCATTGCTGGGGCCCGCCAACATCTCAGCCACCTCTAAGGACGACCACGTCCAGCCTTGCGGACCATGTCAAGGGAATCCCCGTGGACCGTTTGACGCTCAACTTCAGAGACGCTGTTCTGACTTGTTGCAAACTAGGACTTCGATACATTTGGATAGACTCTCTCTGCATCGTCCAGGACAGCAAGGCAGATTGGGAAGTTGAGGCTGGAAAGATGGCAGACATCTATCGCGGAAGCTACATAAATATTGCCGCTGCTGCAGCTCATGATGCACACGGGGGCTTTATTGACCAAAGTTGTCTGGCGAAACCGGATGCACGATTTAAAGCTCTTCGCTACCTCGCGACGACTGCGGCAAGCTCAGACCCAGCCATTTCCTTGGAAGAAACGCTCCTCATTCAGAGAGACTTTGGCGCTGGAGAATATCGTCAGCTGTCAGACAAAGTCTATCCCTACTTTGGAAGAGGCTGGGTCCTACAGGAGCTGGCGTTGTCGCCGCGGACAGTGCTCTTTCCAAAGGGTCAAATGTTCTGGCAGTGCCGCCATCGGTTTGGATCGGAAGATGATACGGTGTGGATGAACCAGTTTCGAAGCATCGCAAATGGAGGCCAGAGCGTAAGCGGATTTGACCTTGGCTCACCGATGGCTGCCCTTCGGTCCTGGAACTTGTGGTTGGAGTCGTACTCGCAACGCCGTCTTACGTATGCCTCAGACGTTGCCCCTGCTATCGCAGGGTTGGTCCAGTTCTTCAGCAAAGAAACAAAGCACACTCCAGTTCTTGGGTTGTGGAAGGAATCGTTGGGGTTTGATCTGGGATGGGGCGTTTCCTATCTGTACGAGGACAAGCCGCCACCCAAGGAATTTCGGCAAGGCCAATTTCCATCTTGGTCTTGGTTGTCAGTGCTCCCGCAGCCCGACCTCGCAGCGCAGCTACTCCCTGCTAGTCCTTATAAGCTGAATGTGGTATCGCTTCGACTTGAGAAGTGGGAGGAGAAGTGGGAAGGATCTCCTTACACCTCAAAGTTGGAAAAGTCGGAGCTGTCCATATCTTCACTCATTCGCGATGCAACCTTGTGCATTCCTTCCAACGGGCAGTGGAGGAATACCAGCTTTATCTTGAAGAACTCGGGAACGCCCAAGTGGACTGGCCATTGCTCGTGCGATTATCTCTTCGAGCCCGGAGCAAGGCTTGACGTGAGGGTGGTTCAACTGTATCAGAATCAATACCAGCATGCGTCGAATCCATCCGCAGGAGCTGTATTGGATCAGTTCCTTGTTATCAGAAGAGAGGCAGATGGCTCCAATTCCTATTATCGAATTGGCATTGGAAGTGTGCAGACAGAAGTTAAAGAAGGAATAGTCTCAGGTCAACATTCTGAACTGCATTTTAGGAACAGCGACAGGAACAGCGTTCAACTGGTATGAAGCACCTTGAGCCTTTCTCATGCGCATCTCGGGAGCGTTTTTACTTGATTCTGCCTCCTGTCCAATCTTTTAAGCTGCATTCGTAGCCGCTCTTCTGTAAAGTGGTTTCTTGCCCCGAATTCACCCAGTCAGACAATATTGATAGTTGCAGACCTCATGATTTTGAGTTCCTCGCTAGTGACGCTGTGCATTCAGAGAGATTAAACTGTCGGACATAACCCATCGGCGGGGCTCGTTTTGACTTTCAAGGCTTTGTTCGTAAAGTCCGAGCTCCGTGTCGCGCCGGTTAAATGGTCACGACAAAGCCGAAACATGATTCTCGACGAAGCAACTTGCAATTCGCGTAGGGACAAAAAGAGGAATCCCGTCATGTCCGAATCGAGTGTTCCTGGGGACAACCTGCCGATTCGACGGCGGCGCGACCGAAAAACATTGGTCTGCTTCGAGTGCCACCGCCGCAAGCTGAAATGCGACAAGAAGCTGCCGTGTAACCGGTGCGTCAAGAGAAAGCTGCCGCATCGGTGCAGCTACGGCTCAAAAGAAGGTGAAAATGGGGCTCCTAGCGTCGCGTCGGATCCTCAGCATGGGTTTGGCGGTGGAGATGGAGATTCAGATACCATCATGGCCTCCCGCTCGTGGCGGAGCTCCGAGGACCTGAACCATCCTCAGTCGGCTCGGAGCCCCGAAGACGCCGCAACAACGTGCGTGATTCGCTATTTCGGTTGGATACGCGATGCTAATCCCTTGAATAGGCGATCCGCAACAAGACCGAGTGATCCGCCGTCTGCCGAAAGGCGCCTTGACAAGGATGCGACAGCACAGCCGGGCCAGCATCCGAGATCCTGGCATGGCCGAAGCAGCGTGAGGTGGCTGTTCCCGCATGTGTGCATGTCCATCCCTAAGATTGTACGATTCAATGACTGACATTTGGTTTAGTTTGATAGAATGTTCACTTACATCAACAAGGCCGGCTTTGTGCAGCCAAACGGTGAATTCGTCTCGTTTGACCAGTGCAAAACGCAACTATTTCACCGACGGACTTTAGTATTCGCCGACTTGCAATCGCCGCCGGCGACAATTTCCGACGAGATGCCCCCCAAAGACACTGCAGACAGGCTCATGGACAAGTACTTTGATACCTTTGGCCAGGTTTTCCCCATCTTTGATCAGCCCACGTTCAGCGCCAAATATGCAACATACTGGGAGGCCCCGCGCAGCGCCCCGGTTTCCATGCCCATCACCATTTTATTGGCGATAGCTATTGGTAATAGCTGTATCCACCCGTCAGATGGTCGCTTGCCCGATGAAACAATAATGAAGTGGTGGCACCTGGCGTTGTCATGGGAGGGTGTCGTGCTGCATTCTACTGAGTGCGACCTGGGGACGCTGCAGGCTTGTTGTCTGATAGGTCTCATGCAGCAGGCCTACAACTTGAATGGGTCCACTGGCTGGCGATCATCCGCTATGCTGGTGAGAAACGCCATGACGCTAGGCCTGCATCGAGATGTCAGCTTGATGGCTGGTCTGCCAGCGGGCGAGTCGCGGCTTCGTCAACACTTGTGGTACACAGTCCTCGAACTAGACCTGCAATCCTGCATGGATGAAGGTATGCCGCCGTCGCTCAGTGAAGAGGATTGGGACATTCCGTTGCCTCGCCAGAGCGAGACGTCCGCTATTAGTGAAGACCTCCGGAGCTACTCGAATAATCTGGCTCCTTTCCGCAATGTACTCGTGGAGACATTGGCAACACGGGTGCGCATTGCAGCTTTTTTAAACAAAGCATTTTGTTCAATGGACTACGGTGAGGCCATGGACTTGAGTGCATCGCTGCTAAGCCATGTAGACAATCTGGCTTCATCCGTCGCCTTCTCCAGCAAAGTGGAATCATTCCCAACCCATTTCGCGCTTGGATTCTCATTGACCCTTTGTCAAAGGTCACTTTTCGCTGCGCATCTGCCATTTGCCATTTTGGGCGAGCCTCGTTATGCCTTTTCTCACAATGTCTGCCTGAGCACAGCATTGGCCATGCTTGAGCGGCTGGACCCAGCACTGGCACAGGCCGACATATCTCTGGGAAATGGCTTGATTATCCTAATGCGGACATCTGGCTCCTTATTTCGCACCGTCGCACTACAGGCGGTTCTGTTTTTGTGCCAGCGCATCCAACCTGGCCTAGAAAAAGCCCCCCCGTGGACTTTGGTGGCACAGCTCGGGGATAGAATCCAGGATGTTCTCAGGAGATATATCAATCTTGCAAGAGAAAAGGTCAAGAATCAGGATTGTGTGGGGAAAGCCTATCTCATTCCATACATGACTCTAGAATGCGTAAGGCTTTCGATTGCCCAGGACGATGATGCCGAAGCTTGCTACCAAGCAGCTGCCAATCGTGTGGCAGAGAGGTGCTTTAGCCTTTTCTGTAGACGAGTCGACATCATGTTTTAGACTAGTATTCCACCATTGGGTTTGTAACATGCTAGGCCCATGGGCGTTGAGGTAGGGTGTGAGTTCGTGGTTACATCGAGATGTAGTGTGGGCGGGGTGACGATCCTAGGTCAATTAACGTTTGGCTTTGGTCGGGGATGATTATTCGGATGGGATAGGAGAGCAAATCTTATGGAGGGATGCGGTTGCATGGACGGAAAAAAGTTGCGAAAGAAAATCACTCTCATAGAGATGATCGAGTACCTTGCTTGGCAAAGTGTGAATTGAAGCATATCAACTCACTCAAATTTGGGGGTTTGCTACCCAGGATTTGGAGTGAATCTTACCAAGTAAAAGTTGTTACAAAAGGAGACGAAAACATTTATTTTGGCTAGGATTCGGTACTCTAACTCCACGCTGAGCTCTAGAACATCCTGCCTTCTCTCTTCCACATCTGTAGCTTCTCTGGAGCTTGTGGTTTTAGTTCCGATCATGGCACGGTATCATCATGGTCAATTACTACCCAAAATTTCTCAACCACGTGATATTTTCATGATATTCATCATGAAATCCAGCGACCGCTGGGTCGTACCGAAAACGATGTTTTGCATGTGCTGAATCATACTGGGACACGAGCTGAAAAGGTATGGAGCGAATCACAAGGCTAACCTACGGTGATCATCCCGAATGGGAATGTGGCTTCTACCAATCCTCGTACCGTGACTGAGTGCTACATTATCGACATTTTTAACCCCTTGGCAAATTGGCCTGGAGCCGGCTAAAAATAAAAGACGATAGAAGGATTTTCAAACCCAAATAACTAAAAGAAAAGAATGCAGGATTTCATTTTCCCATCACAATCTTTGTTGTCGCTATTCCAGGTCCTTTCACATCGATGAGACTGTACAATGACCCTCGTTGAACTGCAGAATTGTGGGGTAGTACCCCGATGATGACTGCAGATTGTATGGTGTATGCAGACCATTTTGGTCTTCACTGCCACTTCGCTTAATGCTGAGGATTACGTGGCGACGGGCTTGGTCATATTTCGGAAATAAATTCGTTGCGAACATTGCGCGGTGAAGCGTCATGGACGATGTCACTAGAAAAGACAGAAAAATTCATGATAGCTACACTCATTAAGTATTATTTCACACGTAACTGGACGTCAAACTCCGCATCTCATAGGCTAATATTAGCTGCGGACCACGGATAGATGCGGATGAAAATAATGTGCCACACCAGGCGACCAATTCGGGTCAGGCGATTGACCCCTCACCAATATTACCGTCGCATCTGGTGAGGGGCACACTGCCATCACGGTAATATATAAATACTACGCGATGGGCGTCGTCTAAGCAGACGTTCTCCCCATCGGCTCATCAAATCAACGAAGATACACTCTGACCATCATGTCTGAATTCGAGGCGACAAAGCTCAGGGACCCGTTCATTTTTGTCAAGTCTGATGACTTCTTTCGTGACATTGATCAATACCCTGGCAGAGTGAAGCAACCAGCAACCATCTCATATCAAGACAGCGACCAGCTGTTGGAAGATGGTAACAAGAACCCTGCTTGCAGCCACGGTGCTGTGTTTCGTTTCAGCGATGGCGCACTGCTTCTGATTCAATTCATGCGACCAAGAGTGTGGAGAATTCGCTTTGATCCGAAGAACAAAAAAGGCTCCGATTTTACGGACTACAACAGGTAAAAGTCGACCAGCTGCCCTAAGCTCATGACAAAACCGCATGGCTCACACGTACCAGCCGAACCATCATCCAGGACACACTTACTCTTCTAACCAGCACCCTTGATGCTGTTGAAAGAATCAACTGGGTCGTTGAATTGATCCAAGACCCAAGGTACTACGTCCTCCAGTCTGTGCGTGACCCCAACACGCCAGAGCGCAAGATAGAGCTCCAGATTTGGATCCAGCGAGACCCGTTCCAAATCACAGCCGTCCGGGTTCTTGAAAATCAAGCTCCCGCAGAGAAGCTCCCGGAGATTCAGAGCTTTGAGTCGGAGACTGTCGAGAAGCTGAGCCTTCCAACCATCAAAGGTGCCGAGGCAGCCATCATCTGGAAGACCAAACCAAGAGGCTTGCAGTACAATGACTATGCGACAATACTCGCGGTGGAAAAGTCGGTCACGGCCGACTTTATGGGTTTCGGCGAGCAAGGAGGCAACAGCATCTTCAAAAGCAAGACCTACATGAACTACTTTAGTGCGTCCCAGCCACCAGCCCAAGTAACATCAATCTGACATTGTTTGCAGATTTCGACAATATGAAGTATCAAAACGTCTACGGACAAGGTCCATTGGACAGCAGAGAGCCCCTCTATCACTCAGAGCCCTTCTGGGTCGAGGTGGATTCGCATCCGGGATACAAATCCCAGGTTGCAACATTCATCGACAACTACTCCCACATTTGCGTGGATGTAGGTATCAAGGATGCAAATTGCATTCGCGTTGCCACTAGATTTAACAGCTTCCACTCCATCATGGTTGCCGGCGACAGCATGCAGGAGCTCATTCAGCTCTACACCTCCATCGTCGGAAAGCCTCAGCTCAAACCGCGCTATGTGCTCGGCTATCACCAAGGCTGCTATGGATATGACAACCAAGACATGGTTCTGGGATCTGTGGAGGAGTATCGCAAGTATGGTATTCCAATTGATGGAATGCACATCGATGTTGATATGCAGGATGACTACCGCACCTTCACGATTGACAAGCGGGATGGTCATTTTCCTGACCCAGGCTCCATGTTCCAGAAGCTGAGAGACCAGGGCGTCAAGTGCTCGACAAACATCACTCCATACATCAACAGTGTGCCCTCTGACACATATCAGACTCTCAATGAGGGGCTTCAGAATGGCTACTTCATCGCCGACAAGCGCGACATTGATCCTTCGGCCCCCCAGCCGTACCAACAGCGGTACATGGAATGGGGAAATGGCAACCAGTATTTTAAGGCTCCGATGTTTGATAGGCCTCAATACTTTGAGCCAGATCAGTATGATTTCGGTGCCGTCTTTAATAGCGGCCAACCATTCCATGGTGGCGTGGACTACGGTGGAGGGAATGGACACCCAGGCCACTACCCGAACCTCAACAACAGCGATGTTCGCAGATGGTGGGGGAAGCAATATCAGTATCTCTTTGAATCCGGCCTGGACTTTGTCTGGCAGGATATGACTTCTCCGTGCATTTCAGAGTCATATGGAGATATGAAATCGTGAGTCAAGACTAAATCGTGCACGGTGGATAGTATCTAACAGTGGTGCAGCTTGCCGTTCAGACTCTTGCTCGACTCGGATGGTTGGTCGGGTGACCCTAACCTTGAAAAGCAGAAAAAGGCGATTGAAATATGGTCGCTGTTCAGCTACAATCTCCACAAAGCCACCTACCATGGCCTCAATCGTCTCTATGAACTCAGTCCACAACTGCAATGGAGAGAGAACCGCCGTAACTTTATTATTGGCAGAGGCAGTTTCATCGGGAGCCATCGCTATGCCGGCCTCTGGACGGGAGACAATTCATCAACCTGGGAATTCCTCGATATTTCCGTCGCCCAGGTCTTGTCCCTCGGCATGTCCGGAATCACTATTTCGGGACAAGACGTTGGTGGTTTCGAGTCGATACCGTCTGAGCAAGATTTTGCCAACCCAGAGCTGATTATCCGCTGGTATTGCGCCTACTCTCTTCTCCCATGGTTCAGGTAAGAAAAAGACCTCTCTCTCGTCTCACGGCAGGGCTTTGACTGATGAGCAACAGAAACCACTACACCAAATATCGCGACTGGATCGATGGCCCGAACCAGGGTCAGATGAGAAAGGGGGGCAAGAAGTTCCAAGAGCCCTACGCTTACCAACAGTTTTACGAGCAGAACCAAAGCCGGTTCCAGGGAAGGGAAGCAATGGTGTACCGCGCTGTGCTGCCGATTTGCCGATATCAAATCCGGCTTCGATACAGTCTGATGCAGCTTCTGTATGATGCCATGTTTGAGAACATGCTTACAGGATTGCCAATTGCTAGAGCCATGGTGAGTGAATTCTAGGAAGCACCCGACAATTCGACAAACTAATTCTAATGAAAATTTCAGGTCATTACGGATGATTTTGACAGAACCTTGTTTTCGGCGGACGTAAGTTTTCAATCATTTTTTGTCGACGGATGCCCTCTGACCACATCTCGAATTTAGAACCAAAGATTCACCCGAAGCCAGTACCTGGTTCGCAACGATTTACTTGTAGCTCCCGCGCTGCTCCCCGAAAGTCAACGGCAAACTCGCAAGCTGTACCTTCCATTCCCAGATGACTGGTATCCTATGAACTTGCGCCCAGATGAGCCACTTGGCAGCCCGTTGAGCAGCATTGCCGAAGGCGGTAGTCATATCGAATACGATTGCCGCATCAGTGATCAAGACTCACAGCTGCCATACATTACGCCCATGTACATTCGCGAAGGTAATTATTTGCCTACTTTTGTCTAGAATCTTGCTAATTCTTTTATCAAAATAGGCGCCATTATTCCCAAGATTCAAGTCAGAGACTATGTTCCAGACCCGTCGCTGCCAAAGCAGGACCCTAACCCAATCACGCTGCATGTGTACCCTGGCAAGAACAATGTAAGGATTTCACCAACCCCATCTGGCGAAGAAAGAGAAAAAAAAGTCCTAACGATTTCTAGTCCTACAGCATGTACCTGGATGATGGAATTTCTCGGGACAGCGCCCCAACAGAGCGTAGTCAGAGCCCTGATTTCGGCGCGCTTCCTGGTAGTGGCCAAACACTGATTGGCGACCCCAAGGCCCAAGACAGGTATTGCCACGTTCTTATTGAGCAGGTGAGTTCATCCACAATGGCAGCGAATATTTATTTGAATAAAATTAACATTGAATAATGCAGAGAACCACCAAGTTTGCTTCAGACAACGATCCCGTCGCCACCAAACGCCTTCTCACAATCAGATGCCCATGGAACGGCTATGGAGACCTGTCAGCCGTAGTGGGACAAGAATACAAGATTGTATTCTGGCACGACCTAAGCGCCATAATAAGCTCTGTCAACGTTTCGGCTTCAAGGGACATTTCGCACGACACCAATTTCGACTCTCGCGCGACCATTGTCACGCTGCAAGTTGCCGACGTTCATACCGAACACGGCGTCACGATTGAGCTTGTTCACAACAGCTCGATTTAATTCTCAAGACGCCCGGGCGACGAATGGATTGAATGGAATTCTCGGGTTTTTAAGAAATTGGACATTCATTACGAATCAAAAAATGGTTGACTTGTTGGTTTTAATGTTCATGCGACGTTTTTCGCGATGCCAGATTGCCCAAAATTCAATTGAATATGAGTAACAATGCAAACCCATGGGGAAAAAATTGTTGTTTGTTTATTGTTATTGTTTCTATGCTTAATTGATGACCTATAGCCATTAATCCAATGCGGCAAAATGACCATTCTCCACGGACATGCATTCCGAAACCTACACGCTCGTGTTTCTGCAGACACGTCAAGCTTCATTTCTTCTTCATGGATAACCACTGTAAAATTTAATATAAACAACTTTTTGTTGTGTTGTTTCCTCCGAGACTTTAGGGTTGAGCCTTGGAGACGACGCATGCACGAGGCCACCAGCTGGTCATGATGTCATGCTCCCGAAAGCTTGAACGCTGCCAAATATTCTGCCAGCGCAATGGGTATCCCGGCGGGTGCATCAAACGAGGCATTTCGGCCAGGATTGCTCAATCGAAGCTCCCAAACCTAATGGCTGACCATGCCGAAATGAGAGGGGACATGCCTTGCAGCTGCAGTGATCTTGACTGCATTTGTTATCGATCAGCGCCTCTCTCAGTGGGAAAAAAAGATCCCTGATCACGGGGCCGCTTCCTCTGGTCTGCTGCTCCCTGTTTCCATCCCCAGCAACCAGGTTTTAGTGGGACGAGGCATAGATTTTCCGTTCCCCCTTGTCTCATGTTTAGGGTTCGTCGCCTCAAATTCGCGTGGCTGAAGCAACAGTCGCTGCGGTCGGTGTTGTGCATCTCGGGGGAGCACCGTGTGTAATTTGTTGTTAATCATCTTGTCTGTCCAATCATGGGTGATTTGGTGCGCAATGCTTTTTTTTGGTCGCATTGCTTGGCCTGATTCACGAGGCGTTTTGGAGCTCGTCAATGTTGGGACGATTCCTTCTCCAGGATCAAATTAAGGTGTTTGATTGCGCCCGTCTCAAGTTGAGGCACCCCTGACCGGGGACCGTGCTCACTCGGTCACACGTCCAATTTAACCCGTCATGCGCAGTCGACGAGTATATAAGATTTGGCTAGACGTCATTGCATTGATTCCATTACCCCTCTGCTACGATCCAAACCTTCTCGCTGATCTCCCAAGGCAAGACTCACAACGCCCTTCTGCCTCCTTCACACTACACCACAACACAACACGAACCAGCTCGCCAAGATGCGCGTCCTCTCCATCTTTAGCCTTCTCTCCGTCGCTGGACTGGCCTTGGCCTCTCCCGCCCAGACTCTGCCCAGCGATTCATGCTGTTGCTGCAGCATGAAGACGTGGGAAATCGTCTGCAACCCCATGACCGCGAAGCAAGACTGCATGTGCATCGACGTAAAGTGCCCCGACGACGCCCCGGTGGTCTACAAAAACGGCACTGCAGTCTCCTCTTGAGTGGCAAACCACGCCGAACGCGACAAAGAAGAATTGGCCTCCGGGCTCATGCTCGTTACGATTAGGATGGATTGATTGGATTCGGATGTCAACTGGACGGCGTTGATTGCTCTCGCACGCTGCCACGGTCCATGGAAAGCTGGCCTTCCATTTGGAGACCGGGCCGTTGGATATCGATCGCACGAGTCCCGGCTGCGGCGATACGTTTGCTGTATTATGATTTTTCATCAACTACATGACTCGTAGTTCTGGGTTGGGCAACGACGATTGTGGATTGCCACGACACACAACCTTGCGCATTTGCAATTCTTGGACTGTATATATTTTATTGTACATTAGACAGAAGTGTCGCCTCAATTCAGAATTCGTTGGCAAATCTAACAGTCACATTCCCATCCGATCTCGTGCACGTTCATTTTGACCATTCGTTCCCAGCCCACAAGGATCAGCCATTTTCCGAGCAAGTTCCATCATGTTGTTTCCAGAAGCGCATCACCCCGCTCACCCTAGCAGGCGCCAAGGGCGGCCATTGTGCCCACCCTTTAAACAATAGTTTGTTGAGCATGGCTGACGGACCGAAAGAACTAAAACAAAGCATTGGACTTCTGGACCGAGCGCCGAGCAAGAATAGGTCTCGATTGGCCAGCACCTTTCCATGCGCATTGAAACAAAGGAAACATGCATGTCAAGGCGCATTCTCAGAACACAGCCAACTAGTCCGAGCACCTAAAGCTCGGGAGTGGATCGAGAGCGGTGGGTCGAGAGCGGGTGGCTATTAGTAGCGACAAATCACGATGAAAGGCAAGCAACTGGAGAGAAATGTAAAAGATGAGAGCTGAAGTAGTATTGTTCGAGGGCGCGTAGACCTCCCGGATACTCAAGCTAAGCTAGGTACACAACACTTTTCCGAAAAAATCCATTTTTTAATCAGGACCCGAGTCCTCGTAACCGAAGAAGGAAAAGGAAAAAATAATAGATATAAAAGTTGGACAGAGTGCGCAGTCGCAGCCGACTGCTTCCCCCGCCAGTCAAGAATCGAAAGTCTCCCAGGGGTTGCCTGCCATGTAGGCAACGGCAACTCAGTCCTCGTAGAAGGAAGCGAGGCGCCGAAGCAGACGCTTAAGCAGTGTGGGTGCTCTGGCACAGGACACCGAGACCGGCAACGGGGATGAGGCAGCAGTTGGCAGCCTTGCCCTTGGCCTGGCAGGCAGAGCGGTGGCGGGCGTTGGTTCGGGCAGAACCGCCGGCTGATGATTGTCAGTATACCATGAATTGATTGCGTGTGGCCGAACGGGGTGTTTCTTACCGTACTCGCAGTCGATGGAAAGAGCGCCAAGGACGTTGGTAGAGCAGCAAAGAGCGTTGCTGTAGAGGTTGCCGTTGCAGGGTCCGTTGTTCTGGCGAACCTCGAGAGAAGTGGCCTCACGAGCCAGGAGCTGAGTGACGGGGTGGTCAGCGTTGGCGTTGGTGTTGGCGGCGACGAGGCCAGCGAAGAGGATGGTGAAAACGGTGGTGAACTGCATTTTGATGGTTGGTTGTGGTGGTTGTGGTGGAAGTGGTGAAGTAGTGGAGGAGTGGAAGAGTGAAGTAGTTGAGTGGTAGAGTGTTGAAGTGGTTGTTGTAGTGTGAAGTGATTGTTGGATGAGGATGATGATTTCGAAAGCAATGGAGGAAGATTGATGGCTTATTTATAGAGAAATTGGCAACTATGAATTCATAATGTGAGGCGGTATTGTTGCGTTTTCCCGGTGACCAAGTGTGATGGCGACAATGTCTCGCAGAGTTGCCGCCTTTCGTCTCCATAAAGTGCTGCGCGCCTTGTCACATAGGGCCGAAAGCTCCTCACCGTGTGCTCCATCCATCTTTGCTTCTTCTATGAGCTGCGGCAAGACACGCGGTGCTGGGGCCGCGGGAATCTCAGCCCAACCCGCTTTCCGACACTTTTTGCACACAAGCCTTGTTCTTGAGCAATACTCTGCCGCTTGCCCTGTCTTTGACTCTAAAGGTTCCTGTGCACCTTTGATGGCTCCATCATCAAGACCACAAGGCATATCACCGCAACTACTTGTAAGATTCCCAATGCCGCCATGATAATATGCATATACCTACTGGCTATATAGAAGGGTTTTTTTAGAACATTTCCAATTGTATATTGGTTAAATTTTCAATGCTGTCAGTCCAAACCCCTGGGGATTTTGGGACAATTCTAGCTTGCGCCAAAATTCGGGTAAAGTGAGCTTAACATCGCACGTCCCGAAACAACGACAATCAGACAATCACACGCATTGTGATTGATCAATGCACCCACTACCATATTTCTTACCTTGCTCAATCACTTATCAAATGACGGATAGCGATCTGTTTCAAATGTTGCGGGATGCCCCTGACCATCGGCCCTATTAGATCCCGTGTTCCAGACAAATCGATTACCATCACTGTGCTAGGCTCCACGACTGTCCCTGATGTTCCGGAATCCAAAGCAATGATTGTAAAATGGCAATAGGATTATTTTTAACTTGTTCCAATAGCTTTGCGTTGTCCCTGGTATTCGATCAGCCACGCAGCATAGAGATTCAGTGTCGCCAGCCCGCATCTGTATCATGGTCAGCGCTAGCGCCATGCAGTTTTTCATTCCATCACTGGATCCATCATCCGCGCCTGCATCTAGAGATGATTCAATGTTTTGACAGGGCCCGATAAAAGGTGGAATATTCGGGCTTCAAACACGCTAGCTTCACATTCACCGTCTTCACCGACTTTTCTCTCCCCAAAAGGTGGACCTCGCGGGATAAAGCGGCTCATAGATGGGGCGATTTGTTCATAAGTCTGGTTTTCGGCGGTGATGACGGTAGTTACGAGGTCAATCACTGGGACTGTGACAACTTCTTCGTCTCGTCACACTCCATAAATAATTGCGGGCCAAACTCAACAATTTAGAGGGCCTACCCTATAGACAGTTGTGAACATCTGAAATCAACATATTCATCCACTCAGTACTGCTTTACTTGGATCGCTTCGTTAGAATGAAATGAAGATGTCAATTTGCATGTATGACATTTAAAGTAAATGAGGATTGATGTTTAGAGCTCAAAATAAATTTTTGTACAATTTAGTTAGAAGGCGATTCTCCTCATCATTGCTAATACGCAGAAATAATCTTAACACAAAATACCTTTGCAGTCAGGTTACGGATTCTCCCACCTGGTCACTCACTGGATATGAAGGTTGTAAGATATTTGAAATCTAGGGTATCATGGACATCTTATCCCATCAACTTGAGGTGGCTGCAAATTACGATGATAATCTTCCCTCCACGCACCCTAATGAGATCACTCAATAACCATTTAATGCTCTATTCTAAATATTATTACCTGGGTGATGTATGGCTACCCTGTACTCTAGCCTATTGTAAAACTGGTGGCAACACGTCGGCGAAGGAAATAGGTGGTCAGATTGAAGTATTCTACCAATGTGTTGGTTCTGATGTTCTATGATTATCTAATTCAAGGTTGTTCGTGCTCTTGCGTGCGTACCCACCAGATTTAAATACCATACACTTGGGTGGTGATCTTAGGGGATACTACTCGATTTAGTGGCTAATCCACGATGGGACAAAAGCACAAGAAATTCCTCCACTCCAAGACCGCAGCCAACCATCTGAGCATAGGATTAGTTACGACCAAGAGGTTGAGCTGAGAAGCACAGTGCACTCTACAGCGACGCGAAATCAACTCCGAACAAGTTGATTGGGCAATCATGAGGCAGGGTGCTCGTCGGCCAACGCGAAATGTCTCACTGCTTTCAACAGGTGCGGCGCATGGGAGAACCCGGGTCTATGCTGTCCCGAGGCCGGATGTATCACGCACGTCTCAGGCGCGATCTTAAAATTAGATTTGGCGTTTTGCGTTCAGCATCTCTTGTAGAAAGCATAAAGCACAGCAGGCCTTTTTGGTCGCGACAAACGAAGATACAGTAACTAATCATCGCTTGCCACCCTCATTATGATGGGCAATCCGTTTGCTGGCCCAGAGGTGAGGCCAGTCTTGAAGGCCAGTCTCTTCAAATGCGCATCTGTAGGGTCCCGCAGCTTGAACTCAAACTTGCCCACCCAGGCAGCCAGGAGACACGCGATCTCGGCCCTTGCGAAGCTGGCGCCAATGCAGCCTCTCGGGCCGTGTAGAAATGATAGGAAAGCGTAATTGCTGCTAGAACCGCCGCGTGCTGCCTTTTTGCTGTCGTCCGAGATCCACCGCTCTGGGTTGAAGCAATCTGCATCAGCGCCCCAGAGACTGCGGTCGTGGTTGGTGGCCCACGGGCTCACCATTATGTGAGTGCCCTTGGGTATCGCTTGTCCGCCAATGGCCGTGTCGTGGACCGCGTCGCGGATGGTGATGGGAACAGGGGCCAAGTAGCGGAGCACCTCATTGCAGACGGCATTCAGGTATGGCAGACGTTCAATGTCCTGGCTGGTGATTTCGGCATCCGCGTCTGCCGATGGGATTTCTCGCCGAATCTCCTGGCGCAGTCGGTTCTGTACGTCGGGATAGCAGCAGAGCGCATACAAGGCCCACGTCATAGCAGTGGCGGTCGTCTCGTGGCCTGCAGCCAGGAGGGTCATGACTTGGTCGACTAGGTTCTCGTCCGTGAATGCACCACTTTCGAGGGCCACTGAAAGAATATCGACACCAGTTTGCTCTTTTTTCTTCAATTTGGCCCTTTTTTCTGCGATGAGATTATGGCAAAAAGCCCGAATACCTTTCACTGCAACATTGATATCGTCGTTGCGCTGAATCGGCAGTATATCAACAATCCACGTGGGCAGGAGGAGGCCCGCCAGAGCCAGCATCTGAGCCTGCTTGGATGGTTTGAATACCTTTTCGTATCCCTTGACTAACACACCATTCTCATCCTTGATAGCCCCGAAGTCCTTACCCATTCCGGCCAAGCCAACCATATCCAGCGTCACACGCGATGCCCAAGAAGATGCATCAATTTCAAGCTGGCTCGTGTTGCCGAGTGCGGCTGTCATAACTTGGGTCACTTCGCAAGACTTGTGCCAGAATACGGGGTATAGATCTTTGATGTGGCGGAAGGAAAAGGCAGGAGTTAGGTTGCGCCTCTGGAACTTGTGCTCCTCGCCTTCAGCTAGCACCAAGCCAATACCAACAATGCGCGTGAGCGCCCACCTCAAGGACGAGGGCTTCTGAAACGCATAACTATTCGTCACCAATACTTCAGCCAGCGCCTTGGGAGAGCAGACCAGAATCCACTCTTGGTTGAACATGTCTCGGTATCGGATAAGGCCATCGTTGGGTATCTCATTCACCCTGTGCTTGCCCAGTTGGTCAACCATTATCACCCTTGGCCTGTAGGGAATACGAACCATTCTCGCATAGGCATACCCGAGGGTTCCCGCAAAATACGGAACCATTGACCCATCATCCAGTGATTCCCCGAAGGCTCAGGGAGATGCCTTAGCGGCGAGAGGAGCAACGGGTACACCCACACAACGTAGGCACCCCACAGCGCAAATCCTAGCAGCCATAGCGTTGCAAAGGAGTTCACAAATGACGTCTTTGACACCTTGAGGTCGCGTGTCCAGTTCAAGAGCATGCAGCCCACAGCAGCAGCAATGGTTATCTTTTGCCAGGGCGGCATGTTGTCTGGTTGAACGGGCCTGTTTGAATCCAATTACTAAATGTCAAGATATGCTTTTACCTGCTGCTTTTGAAACTGAAAGAGTTGGACAAGGCCTAGGGGATGACATGAATACTCATCTACTCCCTCGTCGTCATGTGCGGCCCGACTTTTGTTTGTGGCTGCGTTGTGATGCTGAGTCAACCTGCAGCTTGCTATAGGGCCGATTCGATGGCAATATGCATGCCTAACCTACAAGCCTACTTGGCATGATGCACTCATTCACATCGTATTGCTCTCGATTGGCCAAGAATAGTTAATGGGTTTACCCCCGCCCTGCAGCAGTTACAGTTAATCGGCCCGCGTAGGAGCCCGCGTGCGGCGCAAATCACTCAACACAGAAGGTGTCACGGTAGCTAGCACACCCTCTCACAACTAGCGCAAAGCCTGCTCAGCTCATTGATGACATGCATAATCAGAAATGGTTTGCTTTCTCTGCAGTGATTCATTCCCCGCATTACAAATGCTAAAATGTTCGGGGTATTCCACTACCTCGCGTGGAGACCAAGTGGGTTCCAAGAAAAACACTCAAGCCTAACCAAAGTATTGAACCCGAATATTGCATAATGTTATTGAGCTTGCACAAGTAAACTTCTATGTCATCGAACGCAAATGGACTTGGCGGTTTAAGTTGAAAAGCGATCATTTGCTAAATAGTACAAGATCAGAGAAGCTTGATGCGAGTTGTTCACAAGAATGTAGGATGAATCACTCAATTTGTATAAAAGACTATGTGAGACAGCTCTACTTGATTTGCACCAAACTGCTCACTTCCGTAACCCTTTCGCTAAAAGTGAGAATGCTACTTGTCCCCATAATGTCCAGCATAGGCACATCGGCTTTGATAGTCTTGGCTAGCCACGTCCTGAACTCGGTCGCCACCAACGAGTCCACGCCGTTGGAACTGATAGACTTGCCGAGGTCAATATCGTCGGCTGCCATGGATAGCAATTTAGAAAGCTTTAGCCGGATGCTACTAGAGATGATATCCAAGGCCTCCCCTATAGATGCCGCCGCTCCCAGCTGCATCGGGACCATAAGAAGGGGATCATCCTGGAAAGCTTCTGTAGCGGTATTAGATTCGCTGCGCAGGTGCTTAAACAAGGGCATGCTGAGGTAGCCGGGGACCGGCAAACGGCGCTGCCTGTATAAAGAGGCATTGGGCAATCCAGTCACGGTTTGACATGGCGGGGAGTTTCGTGGATCGATGTGGTACTCAATCAACAGGTGGATTTCGTCTTCTCGGATAGCTTCCAGGACTGATGCAATTGAGGGTGTTGTCTTGAGACGCTGAAAGTTTTCGGCGACATAACCCACTGAGAGAACGCTGCCCAGATCAATGCTTGTAGCTGCAAGACCCTTGGAGCGTCTGTGCAGAGCCAAGGCGTCCTGATATGTATTTCCCGCGGCGTAGTTGGCCTGACTTCGGTTTCCAAGGATACCAGTTGCAGACGAGAGCATCAGGAAAAAGTCCATGTTGGCGGGTAATATCTCGTGCAAGTTCCAAGACCCGGCAAACTTGGGCTTCAAAGCAGCGTCAAAATTGGCGTAAGACATGTTTTCAAACATTGCATCCTGGCATCTGTTAGCAAGAGGTAAAATTGAAGTGGAAGACACGGAGATTTCACTCACTTTCAACACCATGGAACCCTGTACACAGCCCTTGATAGGGGGCAGATTCTCCTTGCAGTACTCAATAACAGTGGAAAGAGCTCCCTTGTCGCTCACGTCGCAGATCACCACGTGTGCTCGACAATCGGCCGCTTCAAGTTCCTGGATGAGTTTTTGCGCGGCCTCGCCGACTGCCCCAGATCGAGAGAGAAAGACCAGATGCTTTGCTCCTCGGGATGCCATCCAGCGCGCAATACTCCTTCCTAGGCCTCCAAGGCCACCTGCCAATACATACGTAGCGTTGCACTCAAGCCGCAGTGGATCAGGGTCGTTGGGAAGAATAGGGACTAGGTCACTGGGGTTGCCCTTGAACACAATCTTGCCCATGCTTTGGCCAGATTGCAAGGACCTGAAACCCTCCTCTACCTGAGTGTAGTCCAATACCCGAGTTGGTGAGGCAGTGCGAACCTTTCTCTCTTCAAGGAGTTGTAGGCTTTGGCGAATCAGCTGGCCTACTTTTTTGGGTTTGTACTGCAACAGCGTTTTCAGATCCACGCTGGCCATGGAAGTCTGCCGCAGCAACGGGTTGAGTTCGATTCTTCCGTTTGCCTGGGCGTCCTTTTTTCCAATTTCAATGAACCTCCCAAACGGTGCCAGGAGATTCCACGAGGAACGCAAAGCTTCTCCCGATAGAGAGTTGAGAACAACATCGACACCACGACTTTTCGTCATACGCAAGACTCCGTCAGCAAAGGAAAGGTCTCGGCTGGAAAAGATGTGATCCTTCTTGACCCCGTATTCTCGAATTAGGAGATCCCGCTTTTCGGGCGTAGAGACTGTGGCAAAGATCTCTGCACCAACGAGGTTGGCCAATTGAACAGCCGCCTGTCCAACACCGCCCGCTGCCGCATGGATGAGGACGGATTCTCCCTCGACCAAGTGGGCAACGTCGTATAGGCCATGTATAGCTGTGGAGAAGATGGATGGGAAGCTTGCTGCCTCCTCAAAGGTCATCGAGTCTGGGATCTTGACGACAACGTCTGCTGACTGTCTTCCAAACGTTTTGAAACACCCCCCATCCTCGAGTCCGTTCATGTAGACAACCCGGTCACCAACCTGGACATTGGTGACGCCTGGTCCAATTCTGGAGACGTACCCGGCAGCTTCATTGCCGAGGCAAGTGGTCACATACTCGCCCATTGCAATCAATACATCTCGGAAGTTGAGGCCCACGGCTTGTATCTCAATCTCAACTTCGTCATGGGAAAGAGGAGACGACCAAGCGGTATCTGTGGCCCAACGCAGAGCGCTGAGTGATCCTGGTGTGGATGTATCCAGTATCAGCGGGCGACCAGCTTCTCCAAGAGGTACCAGTTCTGGAGTGGGGTCGGTAAGGTGAGAGTGGACAAAGTTGTTGATGGGGTTCGCATCAACAAGTCGGCTTGTCATAATCTCATTTCCTCGCAAGAGGTACTCTGCATTCTTGTTCTCTGCGTCGACGTCGTCGACAAACTGGAGCTTGAAGACTGACAGGATAGATTCGATGAGGGCATCGTGACTTGGTCGAGGCTCAGCCACAGCCAAGGTGATAAGATTGGGGGCGTCAAGATCCCGTTCCCATCGGACTGTTCTCACAACACCCGCAATAAGGTTTTGCTCTGGACTCCTCTCAAAGTCGCCTGAAAGCCAAAGAACCCCATCGCTTGTGGCCAGAATGTGATTGACGCTCTTGTAGCTTTCCTCGGTCAGATCAGCGAGGACTGGGTGCTCCAAATCGATGAGTGATATGCACGTGTCGTCGATCAATTCCCTGTCTGCTAGCTCAGAAAGATGGACAATGCTGCACCCTTCAACTCCCAAGTTGGTAATACTGGCTTTCAAAGAGACAGCCAGATCTTGGGTTGCGCTTGTCGAGATGATGTAAATCTTTCGGGCTAGTTCCTGAGTTCTGGCTTCTGAGACATTAGTTGAGAACATGATGCTTTGTCCATGAATATCTAGGGCCTCGCGATCCTGTAACGAAGTCGCAACGCCATCAAAACCAGATTCCCTAAGCACCTTGTGCCAATCGCTCTCTGACATGGTGGGTCCCCATCTGCGGTTTTCTTCAACACTCAACCACCATCCGCTGAGCTGGCCAAAGGAAAGAGCTGGCCACAAAAAGTCTAAAACACAATTAGCACTTTAATATCATAACTTAGGGCTGAGGGGTTACCTTGTCGAATGCTCTCATGCAAGACTAGCTTTCCACCCGGTTTAAACAAGGACTTGAGGTTCGATATCACCTTCTTCAGATCAGCTGTTGCATGAACCACATTGCCAGCAAATATGTAATCATATGCGGCGGGCTCAAAGCCTTGGGTTGAAGCATCCTTCTCAATGTTGAAGGTATGAAACTCCAGCACATTTCTCCATCTCTTGAACTTGTCCTTTGCCTTTTCGAAAAAGGCAGAAGAGATGTCGGTATAAGTATACCTGGCAATGGCAGAGCTGCTGGAGAGCCTGTCGTCATCGGGACTCAATGCTTCCAACACCGGCGCAGTCAATGAGCCAGTTCCGGCGCCAATCTCAAGTATGTTGAGGTTGATGCTATTGTGGTGGATGATGCTCAGGTAGGACCTGAGAAGTACGGGCAGGTTACCTGACTCGACCATGCTTTTATAAAGATCGTTGAGGAGGCTGTCTTGGCCAAACATGAGGTGAAGAGGGTCGAGTTCCTTTCTGAGGACGTTGGCGATGTTCGAGCCCATGCGAACTAGGAGCTTCCCATCCTCATTGAAGTTGGAAATGTAGGCAAATAACTCTTGTCTGGCCTTTTCATCGTGAAAATACCTCTTCCACTCGCCAACCTCGACATGAGGCAGCGCCCCTCTGTGCAAATCCTCCCTCTGCTTCAGACACCACTCGTAGTACTTTCTCAAATGGCCCTCGAACTTCTCAGCTGGATAATCTCGTAGCTCTTCCAATGCAAGGGTTACAAAGAGGACAGTGGTTAGCTGGAGCCTTCGGACATTTGCCGTGTAGTCTTGGTTTTCCTCCGCTGAGGCGAGAACAGCGTCGAGGAATTGGGGAGACTTGATAAGTTGCAGATCAGGTTGCCATTCTACAGCATGGCACAGCTTCTTCGTCTCAATTTCCGAAATGTTCTTTCCTAAAGAAGTAGTGGACCATCCTCTAACGGCCACTCTTTCTTGGTCGTTTTCATGATCCCAGATGGTAATATCACTTTGAAACCTGCCAACTCCTGTCATCTTGGAAGCTCCTAGTCCCTTGTATTTGTACCCTGCGGTACTGTCCAGCTTAGCAGAGATGCGGACGTCCTTGATAAAGGTGGGGACCATGGGTGTCCCCAGAGTGCCTTTCCCTCTGATATCAATGACAGCTGGCGCAGTCAGCACGAGCAAGGAATTTCACTCGGAACAAACTTACTTGCAATAAAGAGATGCATCATACTATCCATAGTGGAAGGATGGATCATGTGAGGGTGAGCAAAATTCTTAGGCATGATCTTGGCAACGTCAGGGACGGTAATAGCCGCCGTGACCTCGCCCTTGCCCTGGTTGACTCGCACGTCAGAAAGGTTCTGGAACGTTGGGCCGAAGTGAAAGCCAATTGTGTCCAAGTTTTCGTAGTTGATTGTCGTCGGCGTTGTGCAGCGATGGAGACTCTCTTGGAGAAGCTTCTTTGACATGGCAGCTTTCTGTTCCTCCTCGAGCCCACCATCAATAGGCCCAGCAGCGATGTCGTACTTGGTGGAGATGTAGCCCGTGCAGTGCTCAACCCAGTCATCTGCCACGGAATTATAGCTCTCCAACCGCCACTGTCTCCACGTCTTTGAGTTCTCCAAGCTTGACTCGTCCATGCCCGACATGGAAAACTTGACTTCAATTCCTTCTTTGTTGTCGGGAATAATAAGTGCGCTTTTGATGGAAATATCTCGGAGGTGAAATCCATTGAGCGTTGCCTCTGGATCTGCAATTTGCTTGGAAGCTTCGATGGCCATGATGATGTACCCGACGCTTGTTTAGTCAGTGCGTTGTGTCCTTTAGTCGGCAGGGAGAGTTCATCTTACCCCGGGTATACAATACTCCCCGTAATCTAAAAATGATTAATTTTGTTTCTGCTATCTGGCAGTGTCAACTTACCACGTGGTCTCTCAGCCAAGGCTGCTCAGAAACTCGAATAAAGTTGCGCCACACTGGCTCCGCGGGGTTCCAGTCCGGGACGGGAGCTCCAAACAAGTCATGGCGAGGATATTTACGGAGACGGAAGTTCCGGCTGAGCCTACTCTCGTTCCAAATCTTCTGGCTATGGTTAAAGACATAATGGGGAAGATCAGTAAGCAGTACTGGTTTTCGGTGTGGGACTGAATCCGATGCCTGATTGACACGCTCAAGATTCACAACACTACCACAAGAGTGCAGTGCACCGACTGAGTTTAGTATCGTGTCTACCCCGGGAGCGTTGCGATTGAGGACCGCGTGATATCCGACAGGTTGAGTGGCGAGTGTTTCCTTGATGGCGCTCCGCAAAGCAGAATGTGGCCCAATCTCAACAATTTCATGGATTTTGCTATTGTTAGTGTGGACCTTGAGAAGAGGCTTCGGTCCGTCTGTAGCCATCCTTTGCAGAGCATTTGTAAAGCGCACGGGGGAAACAAGGTTGTCGACCCAGTACTGGGCTGTCAGCTCTCCATCGACATAGTCACCAGTGACACTCGAGCACATTTCAACTCTAGAAGTCAGCTTGGAAGGCTTCTCCATGTCCCCAATGAGACGTAGGTATTCATCGGCAACGGATTTCATGTGTGCTGAATGATATGCTGTTTTGACGTTGAGCTTTCGGGCAAAGACGCCCTCCTGATCAAGGACACTCTTCAAAGCATCGATCTTGGCCTCGTCTCCGGAAACCGTGTGGTTTCTGGGACTGTTATAGCAAGCCACGGTGAGCTCGCCAGACATTTGGCTATTGATCTTCTCCAAACGTTCTGCCAGGTCTGGTGCTGTCAACCCGACTGCAAGCATGGCGCCGGGTGCGGACACCTTGGCCGAGACAAAACCTCTGTAAAACGCAACTCTCCAGGCGGTAGTCCTATTGATCTTTCCAGATGAGTATGCCGCTGCTATTTCACCAGAGGAATGCCCGATGACGCGGGTGGGAAGCAGATTCCACGATGTTAGCAAATCAACAATGGCGATTTGGATAGCCGTACACGCCGGATGAGCCAATGATGGGTTGTTGATGTTGGATGTGGCCCCGTCCCGGAGAAGCTCATCTGGATTTGTCAGTATGAAATACCGGAAGCATGTCAATGAGGGTGTAAGACTAACCATATAACGACCGGGTGCTGCCCAAACTCTGCATGTACTCGGAGGCCCCCAAAAGACTCTCTTTGAAAACTGGAAAGACCAATAATTCGCGGCCCATAGCATACCACTGTGCTCCTTGACCAGTAAAGACGAATCCAATCTTGGGGGTCACCCTCGCTCGAATAGGCCTGGAAATCTGACCATCTGTAGACATCTTCTTCACAAGGTCCTCGAGAGTATTTGCAAGGCAATAAGATGCCCAAGAAAATTTAGTTCGCTTTTCAGACAGGGTGTATGCAAGACTGCGAAGTTCTTCTGATTGGCTGAATACAGACGGGTGCTTGTTATAGTAGTCTACAAGAGATTCGATATTTCTCTTTATTCCTGATTCATCGAAAGAAGAAAAGGTAAAGATCTTTGGCAAAGTGGAATGTTGATGGGGGATATCATTTTCATTGCTGTGTCCACCAGTGTGGCCGTTGGTGGAGCTGCTTGCATGGCCATTTGTTAGACCGTTGCTCTGTCCATTAGCGCTCTCAGGCCCACCCAGCTCCGGAGTTTTCAAGGTTCTGTGATGTCCTGACAGATTATGTGCTTCGAGGTAATGATAAGCATCTTGTAGCACCACATGCCCGTTGGTTCCCGAGAAGCCAAACGAGTTGACGGAAGCTTGCCGCATACCAGCGGAAGGCCAAGCCATGGGTTTGGTCGGTATCGTTAAATTCCATTTATCAATGGGAATCTTGGGGTTTGGCTTCTTGAAGTTCGTGTTGGGCGTGATCACGCCTGATTCGAGGATCATGACCGTCTTGATGATTCCAGCTATGCCAGATGCCCCTTCGGTGTGCCCAATGACGGATTTGACAGCGCCTACCACGAGGGGCGAGCTTCTCTCAATCGTCTTGAAACCATTGACAATACCCTTTGCCTCTATGGGATCGCCAGCCGCAGTTCCTGTGCCGTGAGACTCGATGTAGGCGGTCTCATTAATGTCTAGGTTCTGCTTGGTGTACACATCCCGTATCATCTGCTCCTGGGCAATCGGATTTGGCAACGTGATTCCTGTTGTTCTTCCATCTTGATTCAGTCCACTGGCGCGCACAACAGCACGAATGGTGTCACCGTCTCTTAGGGCGGTTGATAGCCGCTTCATAATGACCGTGGCAACACCTTCGCCACGCGAGTATCCACTAGCCCTATGATCAAAGCTATACGACTTGGCATCTCCCGATAGGAACCCATGATGATCCATGGAGAACCAATCTGTCGGATATGTAAAGACGTTGACGCCTGAAATAACGGTCATGTCAGATTCGCCATGCCGCAGATTCTGGGCCCCCAAGTGAAAGGCCACCATGCTGCTCGAGCATGCGGTATCGACTGTGAGACTGGGGCCCTTGAAGTCAAAAAACCAGCTAATACGGCCTGATATGATGGAGTTGCTGGTTCCCATGGGCTTATACTTGAGCTTGACTTCTGGGTCGCTATTGACCAGCTGTAGCCAATCATGATTGAAGCCACTGCTGAAGACGGATGTATTGGAGCCCGATGCCTTGGCCAAAGGAATGCCCGCTAAGAGCAAATGAGTTACATGATGCAGCTAGGTAATTGAGAGAAGGCCTACCATTTTCCAACGCATGATATACGCTCTCTAATGACAGTCGCTGCTGGGGGTCCAGCGACAGGACCTCTCCTTGGGGTATGTTGAAGAATTGGTTATCAAAGTCTGCCGGATCTCCTCGCATGAAGTGTCCACCCTGAACATGAAACTGACAATCAAATTAGATATTAAAGAAAGGATTGGAGCGCAGATGCATTACATACAGAACCACCATGCTCTGGATCGGGGTGATAATGTCCGTCCATGTTTATCCGATCCTTAGGAAATGGCGTCATGGCAGATCGCCCACTCATGAGTAACTTCCAAAAGTTCTCATTGGAGTCGCCCTCTTGGGGGAAGCGGCAGGCCATGCCAACAATTGCAAGGGGCTCCATGGTTACTGAGGATTAAGGTGTGATTGCAAAAGATTGGACACTGTATTCAACTCTCAATCAAGCAATGATGGACCATACCACTATTATACTCTACTCCGACAGCAGGATATTAGAAACCAGAAACACGATCCGCAGTATGCCATGCACAGGCAACAAATCAAATTGTAGACCCTGTGAACCCGTCACCGCGGATTGAATGATCCGAATATTCCGCCGGGGTACTTTTCTGCTGTTGCCTAGCTTTCATCAAGGTGTGGTTGATTGTGCCAGCCGAGCCTAGCTCCTCTCAGCCGTAGGATTTGTACCCTGTCACAGAGTCTATTCCGCCGAGATCAACTCTTTTCGGATGAGAGATTTTCATCATGGTTGGCATTTTCTACCAGAGGGTCGGTCCGATAGCTTGGGTAAGCGGCAGCTTACTCAAAAGATCTACTGGTGGTGTAGCACAATGAATATAAACGTGGACTTTCCCATCCTGGAAGTGCAGACTTACTTGCCTATCAATTTCGGCCCCCGAAGTTGTTATAGCGAAAATGTGCTCCCCTTGTTTCGGCCTTTACTAGTTGGTGTCTAACTGCGGGGTCGGCCCGATGGCATGCATGGGTGAGAAAGTAGCCCTATGCCCGTCAGCGGCGAAGTTGACTTCCCCACAGCGATCGTCCTAGCCTATCCAACGGTTGATCCCATGAACATAGTCAGCATTCCAAGTTATATGGCGGCCGGATCTCGCCGAGTTCTTACTCCATGTCGATCACCTTAAACATAGCCTAAAATACGTGCCCTGGTCAATGGCGCCACGATACACCCGACGCAGAAGGCCAATGTCCTCAGCTTAGAAGTGTCAACGCTTCGGGCGAGTTTTCGTACCTGCTGACACGCATATTTCAGCTGCCTTCGATCATTTCCTTGACATACCGAGTGAAAGTGACGAGCTTTCTCCAAGGACAGCCCGTAGTCTGAATGAGTTGAGCCAGTGCTTGCATGGTACGGAACACCCTCACGTAACAATGATTTGTTTCACAGTCCTACTTCTGGGCGCGTTTGCTGCGGCGGTTCACTGTCGTAGTAACGATCCTTACGATGGTTGGATCCTCTCAACCGACACATTTCTCGGCAACCAATACCAAAGATCGCCATACGTATCCAATGGCTACTTTGGCCAGCGGCTGCCCGCCGAGGGGGTTGGTCACTGGATCTATCGGAACTCTACGGGTGGTTACATTGCGAACTGTGGGTGTGCCCTCGAATCACGTACCACATTTATCCCTCCAAGATTGCTAAGCGTGTACAGCTTGGCCTCTGGATCAGCCCCGTGCAACTTTTGGAACCGTTTCCGGATTCTGGGATGTACAGCAGAACATTACGCATACCATTCTTCCCGACAACTTAAAGCGTGGTGGCGAATCCGTTATCAGCGGTATTCCTAATTGGACGGGGCTCACTGTCACAACCGACAATGGGCATACGTATCAGCCCGGCGTAGACGCATCAACGGTCAAGAGCTTCAGCCAGTCGCAATCCATTCGTAATGGTATCGTCCAAACCAACGTGACGTGGAGTCCATCTAAAGACACAGCTAGTTATCAAATTGCCTATACCGTCTTGGCTCACCGGACTCGACTAAATCTGGGCATTGTTCGTATGGACATTACGGTTGACCGAGACGCCGAATTCAAAGTGACCGATATTCTCGACGGTGCGGGCGCCGTGAGATCCGACTTTTATAACAAAGAATTCGACGAGGGCACTATCTGGACAAGTGTAAAGCCATGGGGGATCAATTATTGTACTGCCTATATCGCTTCTACTGTTAGGTTCGACAGCAGCAATCGGGACGCAGTGTCCCGTGGCCACGAATCACGACATTATGGTGCACAGTACCCTTGGATATCAACCAATTCTAGCACGATTGCTCAGAGTTGGGACTGGGGTCTTAAAGAAGGGGACACCCTAACCGTCTACAAGTTTGTCGGCATCGCGTCCACAACGGCTTTCCCACACAAGACCCTCTCCATCGCCAAGAGAGCAGCCGAAGAGGCTCTGAAAGTCTCGTGGGATCAGTTGATCAAAGAGCATTCGCAGGAATGGGACTCTACGTGGAATGACGCTGACATTATTGTCCCTTCTAATCAAGATCTTCAACTCCGCACACGGGCATCTTTATTTCACATAATTTCCAGTCTTCTCCTAGAGGACACTGGATACGCAGAAAATTCTATAATGGTCGGTGGCCTATCAAGCGATTCTTATGCCGGACTCGTTTTTTGGGACGCTGAGACATGGATTTATCCCTCTATCTTAGCTCTATATCCCCAATACGTCTCGGGCATCAACAAATATCGCGAGAAGCTGCTTGACCAGGCTCTCCGCAATGCACAGTATTATGGCGAGTCTGGAGCTCTTTATGCTTGGACAAGCGGCCGATTTGGCAACTGTACCGGGACTGGAGTATGCTGGGGTTATCAGTATCACCTTAATGCTGATATCGCCTTGGCCCATTGGCAGTACTTTTTGCAAACTAAAGACCTGGAGTGGCTTGCTCAGAAGGGATGGCAAGTCATAGAAAGCGTGGCAAACATGTTTGCCGCATATGTGTCGCTCAATGCTTCCTCAGGACAGTATGAAACTATTTTACTTGGAGAGCCGGTCAGAACCAGTCCAATACCTGACCCAACCGATACTAATTGATCGCAGGATGAATTTGCTTACAACATCAACAATGGCGCCTTTACTAATGTCGCCATCAAACAGTTGCTTGGCAATTGGGCACCCTCCGCCGCAAACCAGCTTAATATCGAGATTCCAAAGAACTGGTCCATTATTGCGGAAAACATGTACATCCCGTACAATGAAGAAGAGAAAATAATTAGCGAATTTGACGGTATGGATGGAATCTGGCAGGTCAAGCAGGCCAGTGTTAGCCTCATCACATATCCTTTGCAGTTCCAGCTGAGCGAAATCCAGGCCCGAAATGACGTCGCATATGTAAGCCATCGCGTTCATGTGTGAATCATTCAAGACACTGACTCTCTTAGTATTCTTCCGTCAACACCGCTAATGGCCCAGCAATGACATGGTCCATCTATGCTATCGCAGAAGCGCAGCTCCAAAAAGAAGGGTGCGCTGCTTATACCTACCTTCAACGGTCATCGGAGCCGTACATCCGCGCGCCCTTCTTCCAGTTCAGTGAGACCATGTTGGACTCGGAGCTTCCTGGGGTGGATAATCCTGCATTCCTTTTCGGACTCAACCCTGCATATCCTTTTCTCACTGGCGCCGGCGGTTTCCTACAAGTCTTTACCCACGGCTTCACCGGGATGCGTTCAAACTTGGATGCCTTCTACTTGGATCCCATACTCCCACCACAGCTGCCAGATGGGATCATTATCCGGGGAATGAGATGGCATGGCGCGGTATTTGATGTCTCTATTGAATTGGAAAATACAATCATCAGTAGAAGACCGGCCAAAACCGAGGTGAATCAAGCTCAGAAATACGCCGCCGTGCAAGTCCTTGGTGGATATGCCAAGCCGAGAGATTATCAAATGGAGGTTGGGGACTCGATTGTGGTCCCCACGAGGCGTCCAGATATCAGTCATTCACCAAACGACTCGGCATTATGCAGGCCAGTTACCTCGGACAGCAACTGGGCTCCTGGTAACTACCCCTACGCAATCGTTGACGGCTCTTATTCGACAGTCTGGCAACCCGCCAACCCAGAAGAAGCATCTGCTATTATCGACCTTGGCAGGCTCAGCACAATCGTCAAAATAGTTATTAACTGGGCAGCTGTGCCTCCGTCTACTTTCAGTATTTGGGCAAAGCGTACGGCAAAATCCGCGTTTGAACAAATGTCTGCACCCCAGGGTGTCGAGATATCGGCACCATACGACGAGACGGATGCTCAAATAGTTCGGATCCGACGTGGAAATGTAACGTAAATAGAATTTTCCGAGGTGATCCAGGTTCGGTTCCTTAAGCTAACAGTAGAGGGGTCTCATGTTCCGGACGGCCTTGGAGCCACCGTTGCGGAGGTGCAGCTTGTTACAACTGGTGAAAGTCACAATTATCGGGAAGTAGGCAAAACAATCTTTCCCTTTGCTATGAATGACGCATTTCCTGCTGAATTCCCTTAGCTAGCTAGTCTGTCTAGTGTTTATGCAAATTCTGCCAGCTCAGTAATCAGCTGCGAAATCTTGAGCATTTCCGACTGTCCCCGGGGGAAATCATGCCCAAACTGATGGTGATGTTCTGTGACCAATTCCGGTTTACAGAGGCCGACCAGATTAAGACCATTATTAGGATCTTCCTCGACCGGGCATCGAATATGAAGCGTTGGCACATCGATGAGCGCGCCATCCAGTTCACCCGAATACCTCGTCAGGCCTAGCTCCCCATCTGCCAAGAAATATCTTCCATCTGCTAATTGTCCCGTCTCAATCGCTTTAATTTCCTTCTTTCGCGAACTAATGGCCGCCTCAGCCGCAGCTCGCCCATCGCCTTTACGCGCTCGCAAGTTGGAAGGTCGCAAGTAGACGGCTTCCAGTTCTTTATCGAATGGGGTCGAGCCCGTCACCCCTTCCACTATTTTCTCATCTCGCAGCGCAAAGCTTTTTAGAGGCGTCGCTCCATTGATGAAGATGGCGAATCTGAATAATGGATCGCCAGTTGGGTCTTGCTGACTGTGTCGTATCATAGCTTGAGCCGCAAACCCAGCACCCCCTGAGTAGCCTAGTACTCCATCAAATCCACCGTCTTGTTTGATGAGCTCCAGTAGTTGTTCCTCTGCCTCAAGCACAGACGTGGGAACGAGTGGGTTGTAGTAGGTATACTGTGGCAAATTGGAGAACTGACTGGTATATACGGACCAGTTCCCTGGATTACGAAGGTTAAATTTAAAATCCAACCAGGTTGCTTGTATAGATCGACGTACCTTCTGTGTGTAGTTCTGTCCCTTGGGCAAATTCAAAGGTGAAGTCGTCTAGGTTGCTCCGCAAGGATGCTGTTTGGGCCTGGAATATCTATCGTGCATTGCGGGTCAGGACCGATCTTGCCTGTGCAATGGTTGATATATAACAAGAATTCAATATGTACCTCAGAATTAGAACCACGGCCATGTAGGCAAAGGATCTTCATCATGATCTTGCAGTAAGACGGAATTTAACTGCCCTTTCACTAAGAATTAGTAATTTGCAATTATACCAGAAACAATTACTTGAACTTGGAAGGCAACTATGAGGGAGCACGTTAGTCTTTGGGGCTGTTGGGCTCAAGACCGAGAAGGATTCCTTACCCCTGTCATTCCAATCGATGTCATTTATCCATAAATCAGGCTAATTACTAGATGAACCCCTATATACAATAAACACCCTTGAGAATCAGCCTAGCTCTCAGTAATTTTTACACCGAGTATTATGCCGAGCTGCATATAACTCATGACGCAGCAAGACCCACTACTAGCCAGTAGTGAGGGTGGCGAAAACGCACTTTCTAGCTGCTTATTCTTGGCGGAGGAAGATGACGCAGGCTAACTATCTTCTAGGGTAAGATTACGCAGCAAATGTGAATTTAACACGCGTACTCAACTGGTGAGAGGTAAATACGCGGAGTCGCCAGTCGAGAAGTATCCCGATACGAGGGTATAAATGCAGTTAGAATTCAATGCGAAGCTAAATTAATAGTCATTTCCAAGATTTCATCTGGTCATTTGGATAGAAATCTTGAAGAACTTCATACATACATCAACACAATTAAGATGCCACTCAAATCTAGTCCAATGGTGAGTAGTTGATGATTCTAGGAATTGTTTGAAGTGGAAGAATATAATAAAAATACCCAAATAAAACAGAGGGCCAATTTGAACTATTGATGAGGAGAAGACCAATTTACACAAACAAGTCCATTACAATTGCCGATTCTTAAAAGAACTTCGCTTGCGCCATTGCCGCCATGCCATGAAGGAGATGATCAAGCAGAGGAGCCAACAGGCTGAACTCGACCTATGTTCCTATTGGTTACAGAGCCAGAGTGTTCAAACTCAGGGAGCTTAATGCTCCCTCCAATCCTACGATCTAACACATCTAACAACCAGGCGGGCTGGGCTTTTTTCTTTGAAGGCTCCGATGAACACGCAGCAATTGATGAAACAAGACCGATCGACTGTGAACCATGTTATTTAACTCATGCAAAAGCTAGATCCGAGAAAGAGCTCTCTCTTTCGCCATCTCCTGGTATTTACCAGCCGTGTTCTCTCTTATCTTCTTTCCCCAGATGATCAAAGGAACATGGAGGTACCCCATGACAGTAGCCCAAACACCCATGACAATACACATGTTTTGTACTCCCTGCTTATCCATCCAGGGAACAAGGGCGAATGAAATGGCGATGCTGAAGGCATTCCGCAAAAAGGCTACCCCAATGAAAGCCTCGCCAGTAATCTAAAATGCATTAGATAAATTAAAAACAAACGGTTGTGCGCGCTCGCTTACTTCCTGGTAACTATCTATAAGCACACAGAGCGCAACGTCGCTAAGAGCGCCTAAGCCGAAGCCAAAAATAGCACTGCCAATGCTCGGATATATCCAATGCATTCCCTGCCAAGTTCAGCGTTCGAAATGAGAAAGCCTGTGCAGATTTATGCGTACCTTGGATACGGTTACTCCAAACATGATGAACCCGCCACCCATGCAAATGGCGGGGAAATGGTTCAAGTGCAATCTGTGCTCGGGCTCGTAGTAGCCATAGTTTCTCCTGGCAAACCACGCCACAGTCCGGTCGGAGATGGCTCCGTAAACAGAGCCAATAATGCAACCGATGAAAACGCCTAGACTCAGGTTTCCAACGCCAACGGTGCCAAAGTTATAGGGTGGCTGCGTGAAGACGATGGAGACGAGGGATGCCTGAACCGAAATCCAACACAGAGCGAAAGCATATGTCAATGCGGTGTATAATACGGCTGGAAAGCGGAAGAGTATCAAGACAGAATTGTAAACTATTTGTAGCATGTTCTCGTCAGTCTTTGTAACGAACCGCAATCTCTGTCGCCAGGTAAGCAACGGAATATCCGAACCGACGCGGGACGATTCTGAGTGAGAGATTTTCGGGGAAACCGGCGCAACATTCTTAGCGTTCGGGTCATTCTTGCCTCTCGAAGTGGGCCTGTCTTCGTGGGTGGCTTGGGCTTCTATACGTGGGATATACTTGCTTTCTTCAAAGAAGAAACAGAAATACGCCAAGAGCACAGCTTCGACGGCAAAAGTGACCCAATAGCATAGCCTCCAGTTGCCATCAGCTGCCATGTAGCCAGCAATAATGGAGCTAAGAAAACTCTTGATAGGGTCAGTCGTAAAGCCTCCGGCAGCGGCGTTGAAACTTACTCCTATCATGACCATGACCATGTACACGCCATTGGCTGTGCCTCGGTGATGGACAAAGAAGAGATCTGCTATCTTGGCCATGTCAGTAAAGACCACTGAGCAGATTCGAGTTTAGCTACCGTCATTTCAACGATGGTTTCGTTTGTGGCACTGGCCAGGCCGAAAATGAGTTGAGAAATGTATAGTTCAGCAAGAGTTTTCATGCGTGCAGACCAAACCGCCGTAGCAAGAAGAACGGCCGTTGATAGGATGTACACGGATCGGCGACCGTATTTTATCGCGGGGGGGATAAATAACAGGCACCCGACTGCTGTACCTGTATAGTTGAGTGCTTGTGCGGTGTTGAGTTGGCCATAGGTCCAGCCAAATTCGGGGATCCAAAGAACCCAAAAGACAACAGGGAGCGATGTCCTAGCAATATTAGAATTTAGAACAAAAAGAAAGGATTGTTGGGTAAAATACTGCGTAAAGATGATGGCTGTCACAGCGAGGATCGGAACAAAATTCATCAACTTTCTCGAGCGACTCCAGTTCTAAAGATTGTAAGTATTGCGTCCAAGTCAAGGATCTGCCCAGTCAAGTACCAAAGGATCATTCGGATCATCAGAGGGAGTCGGTTGCAGAACCATCTCTGGTATTTCGAGCTGCCCATCTTCTTTTGCCGGCACAACTTAGCATAGCACAAACTTAGTTTGGCGCAGTACATACCTTTGAGGAGCAGCACGGTGCCTGGAGGCTGGCTGAAGCCCGGAGGGGGGCGCTCAATGTGACGCGTCATTGCGATCTAGGTCAATGTGATGAGAAGGATGAAGTGCTCGAGAGCCAAAAGCCATGAACTGCTCTAGTGGCCATCTGCATTATTTGGTAACTGCCGGCTCTTATTTATGCGAGCAGCGCAGCCTTGGCCGCTTGCTATCAATACAGATGGGTTCCTGATAGGAACACAGGTCGGTTGTCGACGACGGCTCCGCCTACTAAATTCAGTTAGCGCTATCGTCACCATGCCGCCATTGCTACACTGATGCCCACTGCGGGATCCAATTTGACGAGGGCCACGCCTAGCGGTAGCAGCCAGAACGCGGGGTGAGTGAGTGTGAGATGGATGCGCGGTATGGCAACTCTAAAATATCAAGGTGCTCTCATTCCTTTATAACGGCGAAAGCATGAGCGCTATGGCCTTCGTACGCGATAACACGTTGACTAAACGGAGAATGGATCTTCGTATTTTTTTCAACGCGCATGTCCACACGTAGCTAGCAATTTAAGTTTGGTTACATAGCCTCGTATCCACCGGCCACGCCGCTCATCTACCAACATAGACGTCCTCGACAGGAATGCCGGGGAAATTTGTCAAACGCCAGCAATCTATAATAGCTGCGCCTTCAAATGATTGCAGCGCTCCAATCGCCACGATTCCATTCATCCAGTTATACGGCCCATCACCGGCAGCCTCAAATGTAATATGCGTAAAGTACTCAACCTGATCCTGCGAGTAGGGTGCGTCGACAGAGTCTGAGTAATCAAACTCAACGCCAGGACCTGGCCTAAACAAACCGCGGGCTTGGACATAAACATGATGCCCGTCCGATGTTTTGATGGCATATCGGGCGTCCAGCTTGTAATAGATCTACACCTGTCAATAAATGCATGCAACGGGGACCCGAGGAAGACCAACCTTCTTGGAGTGAACTCTCTCAGCCCAATCGGCTCCGCTATTTTCCACCACTGCGCGAAACAGTTAGCAAGTCTTTTAGAGCACGAGCTGGCCTGGTGAACATACCAACACCCTCTATTCCCGGGCCCTTGACGGTGCCAGATTGGATATGTCCGATTGACCGGGTAACACCAGTGCCTTGCACATTCTCAATGTCATATCCATCAGTCGGGTGCATTTGAGCCACAAGGCGATACACAAATTCCAATGACGGTGCCCTCATGGAAGGCACGTGGGGAAATAAATTGTTTCCGGGGCTTGGCTGTCCTGCGCTTTGGGCCATTGTGTTGATTGATCTAAATCGAATATCGTGAGACGAAAATGAATCGATTGGATATTGTCTTTCTCTCCAGATTTACCCTGCACTGCGTCGATATAAGTAGACACGATACATGGGTACCATCCCCGCTTCCACGGTCCATCAACCCCATCCTTGTCAATGTGGCGTCCGTTGACACAGGACATGCGCGGCACCAGCTAACAAATCGGGCTTGGAGGTTTTTTTGACCCGGTCTAGCCACTTTTAGAAGGCCCACGAGCGCGTCCAACTCGTTGCAAAACACCACATCAACAAGCCGGACCATGCCCGAAGAATCCGTGGGCCGCACTAGGATAACTATAGGTATTTAATTCGCCATTCCTTTTTATTGCTTTACAGCGTTATCATGATGTCCGATCTACAGCTCCATCAACATGGCTCAGTCCACAAAACCCATGGTCCGCATGAGGCCACTGAGACTTGGTAAGTCGAGCGTCTTTTTTACAACGCGGCCAAAGGAATCATGTGCTGAATGACTCTCAAAGACTACAAGACACTGTCAGGTGCTGCGCAAACTCTTAGTCTCTCATTTGCGTCAGATCCTTTGATCCAGTGGCTGAAGAAGAATCCTGCTGCCCCAGGATGGGAATCGCTCCATCCCAAATCGCAAGCATGGCAAGAGGCACGGATCCGCGGCTACGCCGTGAGCGGAATTGGAATGGAAGCCATGTCTGTGGGAGAGGGCACGCGCAACGTTGGAGTATGTTTCTTGTTCCCGCCAAAACCACCTCGTCGATGGATCAATCCGCTATGGTGGCCGGCATACATGAGGGTCCTTTGGGATCTCCATTGGGCAAAGCCTACCGAGACGTCTGCAAATGAAAAGGTTTGCGAGTTCGTACCAAACTCATGAGCGTGTTGCTGATTCCTGTTTGAAATACAGCGCATTGACATCATGATGGACACACATTACGCGGCTAGCAAGAGCATCAAAAAGCAGTATCCGCCAAACTCCCTTTACTATCTTGAGATTGTGGCCGTAAGACCTGATGCACAAGGCATGGGAGTTGGCGGCGCCATCATGAAGTGGGTCGTGGAGCGGCTAGGAGACTCCCCGTGCTACCTAGAGTGCACAAACGAGGCGAATGTGCCATTCTATGAAAAGTACGGATTCAAGCTTGTGGACCAAAAAGTCCTGAGTGATGATGACGATCCAAGTCAGACGACTACGTTTTTTTACATGGTTAGAGACAAGGAGAAGGGATTGAGTAGCTGCAAGCGATGAGACGATAGGAATTCCAGTCTAAATCTATCCTGATATAAAAGTCAAAGATTCTTGACAGATTTGCACAAATAAAATGAAGCCATTTCTCATTGATTCATCAAATTTTCTCAAACCATTGTCAACTGTAGACTTCAATATTGGGCTTGAAAGATCGCTTGAAATGATTGGAGGCGTAGAGTGGGAGTAGACAAGTTCTTAAACCACGACAATCAGAGCTGAAATCGAGACTACGGGTTGTGCAGTGAGTATTTATGCTATGAAAGTCGACGGGTTGAATCTCGAGTTCAATCTTTGTTTTTCGGATTTCATTCGGAAAAGAAACTGAACATGTACTACAGATGACCTCTCTCTCTCGTGGCTCCAACTCTGTCACTCTCACTCTCACTCCATATAGCCAGCCTCTTCGGGCTTCCATTCAAAAGTGCCCATCCGATGCCTCTTGCCCGAGACGTAATCCACCGCCAGTGTAAATTCCTGATACACACCCATGTCCATAATCTTTTGCATCCGAGAGTACTTTCGGACCTCGTCGTCCTCGTCCTCAGTCACCACTCTGCACTTCTCATCTGGCCCGTATCGCATCCAGCGCTTGCCCTCTGCAATGCGGGGCCATGGATCTTTACCATAGGAAAAGTCGATAAAGTGATTAGCCATGGACCTGGCGAGTTCTTTTTGGCCTGGGGTCAATTTCTCGTCAAAGTTGAGAAAGAGATAGAGCAGATCAATGGCGTGGTATGCCAGTCCTTTGAGGATGCTCTCGTGCGTGCAGACCTGGTCAAAGTGGTATCCAAACGTTTTCGGGATCTGGGACCGATGCGCGGCAACCCAGTTGTGAGCTTTGAATGTGGCATCTCCCGCCATTTCTTCCATGCGCTTCACAAATTCGGCCTTTGGGAGGTCGGGCGTGACCTCGTAGAGTTCGAGTATGGTGTCTGTAGCGGCCTCGCCAATTCGAGGCGCCAACCCGGCTCGCACAGAGTCAAAGTCGTCTTCGCAGAAGCTCTCGTAGAATATCATGCCCTCATCAAACGTGTCTCCGACCATGTATGATTCCAGCCACGATGGGGGCGACGCGATAGCATTGAAAGAAGGCGAGACGCTGTGAAACCCATCATCGCAAGGATTGCCGGTCGCGTTGAAAATGCCCTCCAAGGGAATTGTTGCTTTCGCAATAACATGCTGGGGCACATTTCGAAGTTGATCAAGCGCCGCTGGCGAGTCAGGGTTAATGCCCAGATATTTGAGAAGCGCCTGGTAATGTTTTTCATGCTGGTCCAGCGTCCATGTTGGGATGGTATTGAGCTGTCCAGACATGGCGATGCCGCGACGGAAAGGCGCCGGATGCTTTGCAGCAATTTGGTGAGAGACGGACATGCCTCCTGCGGATTCGCCCAGGATTGTGACATTGTTGGGATCTCCGCCGAACGATGCAATGTAGCGGTTCACCCACCAGAGAGCCACTTGCTGGTCGTAAAGGCCGAAATTGCCAACTCCTGCATACCCGTCGGCCTCTAGATCTGCCTTGATTGCAGCTGAAGCGAGGAAGCCGCCCAGCCCAACCCGGTAATTGAAATTGACAGCGACAACCGGCGTGTCTCGCTCCACCGCGTGTGTCACAAGATTGACGCAGTCAAAAACCCCCTTGTTGGCGCCTCCAAAGAGAAACGAGCCGCCGTGGATGTAGACCGTGACTGGACACTTTGCATCTTTCTTCATCGGCGGCATTGTGATGTTCATGACCAGGCAGTTGAGCTCATCCTCGATGGGCTCCTCAAAATGCGATGGAGAATCCACCGGTACCAGGGGATCTTCGGGCCCATTGTATTCTGGCGGGTTGGGCGCGCTGCATCTGTACGAAAATTAGCATCTTGCTGAATTCGATATACAAGCCATGGGCAGATGATACCCCAGCTTTGTTCCGTCATGAAATTCACCCGGCCACGAGTCGTTGAGCTTTGCGCGAGTCCAGCGCTTGGCGATGGTTCCATAAGGTATGCCGTTGTACTGGGAAACACCGCCTGTGAAGCTCAGTCCCTCGACAACCCCAAGGCCATCAATGGACAGCTTGGTTTTTCCGCTGGGGGCTTTGCTTGCAGGCATGGTAATGTCAAACTACTGCCTTCTTGTGAAACAGAATCCACGAATGCGTCACAATTTCATGACGAGCGGAACAAATCTTCCTCGTGTCCTTTATTTACTTCCTCCAGCGCTGCGCAGGCCTGAGATGCCCTGTAAACCCCTTCTGTAATTCGGCTAGTCCGAAAAAGGTAGGCCAAGGAGCGCGCCAGATCGGTCCCTTGTGGTCAATTGATACGGCCCACATGACGCACTTGACGTCCACACAACAGATAACGAGATGCGGACACGGCAATTGTAGCAGTTAATAATGTTTTTCGGTGCCCGAAATCTCCGGGGTGCCGATATATGAGCTCAGAAAAGGCAGTCAATATCGCGCCGAAGTTGATATTAGTCACGCTCAAGGCTTCAGAGCGAAAACTCCACTCAAGCCCTTTTCGTACCCCAAAACCTGCATTGCATCACCCAGCATTTGTAGCAATACCCTCTGAAGGTGAAAAAGGTCTGCAGCCGAATCTTCACAGAATCCTGTCAATCTACTACTTGGGACCCTTACTACGAATCTATCAGACCCTGAGACTTCAACAAGTCCTCTACAACCTTCAACTTGACTGGTTTTGTGAGAAAAGAGTCCATCCCGCTGCCAAAAGCCTCCTTCTGCGCCTCCTCCGAGGCAAGGCCGGAGAGGGCAATAATAGAGACGCGCTCTCTTCCGTCTTGAGACTCGTGAGCCCGGATGCGCCGAGTAGCTTCGAAGCCATCCATTACCGGCATCGATACATCCATCAGAATACACTTGTAATCGTGCGGGCTTTTGACAAAATAATCAACCGCCTCTTTTCCGTTCATGGCTGTTGAGTAATCAAGGCCGAGCTTCTTAATGTACGTTGACAAGACCTTTAGATTGATCTTGTTGTCATCAACAAGCAAAAGCTTTGTTGCGGGCGCAGGGGACTCAGGGGCCTGCAAAGATGCGTTGCTTGTGGTTGACCCATTCAACATCTCGTCCCGCGAGCCAGAGGTGTCGCCGTGGCCAGACGGCCGCGTTGCAAACCCGTTTTGCGTCGTACATGCCGTGATGTCTGTTTGGGCAGCTGACGAAACTTGCTGCGATCCTCCTCCGTTTAAACATGGCCGCGCGAACGGGTTCGGCGATGAGGATGCCCCTGGCTGTCTCCATTGCTGTGTAGCTGTACCACGAGTGGCCAATGATTTGGGGAGACCCATCCATCGCCTGTAAGCAAGCAGCAATGTCTTGGCAAGTTTGCGAGGGCCAACTCTAGGAAGATGTCAGTAGCTAGGAGTTTTAGTCTGAAAAAAACGTGTGGATGTACATACGGTTGAGAGAGGAATTCAAAGATTCCGCTGTGACCTGCTGATTCAAAAGACACAGAGTGGCTGTAGGCTTCCAACGGATTCGAGCAAATAACAAGATTGGGAGTGTCCGCAAGCTTCTCGATGTGTTCAAAGTTCTCGGGCAGCGCATCGTAGGACCAAAGCACCAAATCCGGCCTCAACATGGCTGCTTGACTTTCTGACACAACCTCCATGTGCAGCCAATCGGTACAAATCCGTGCCAGTTTGCTCTTGTGGGGGTTCAAGCTACTGCCTCCGGAGCAAGCAGGAAATATCACCTGGACTCGCAGCCCTTCGAGGTCCCGACACCGTTCGTCGAACTCTCTGTCGTTGTCGGAAAGCGATGGAGCAGACTCTGCAGTTAGCGCCACCTGCTCGAGCGGGAGATCAACAGTGACAGTGGTCCCGACACCGACTTCGCTCTCCACTGCGATGTGGCCTCCTAATTGGGTTGTGATCTGCTTCACTAGACTAAGGCCGAGGCCCGTTCCTGGCGCCAGATCGTCCTCTTGGCTGAATGGCCTGAAGAGCTTCTGCCTCAGATATTCAGGGCCGATTCCCTTTCCGGTATCTTGCACTGTGAGTTTGACCACGTGCGCCTTCTTCTTCCCCTTGATCGACACCATATCTTGCGTGAGCGATAACTCGACTTTGCCCGATTCCGTGTACTTTAATGCATTGCCAAAAATGTTCATGACTATTCGCCGGAATGCCCCTACTTGCAGGTTATAGATCCAGTTGCAGTGTGGATCAAATGAGAGCAGGATCAACACGTCTCTAAAATGCTGCTGTGATTCTTGGCTGTCGGTTGACTCTGGATATTGGGTACCGGCGGCTTCAGTCGAACTTGGCCGTTTGCTAGACTGCCGTCCAGACAAGTGCTGAAAGTTGAAGCCTGCAAAAACGCTCTCCACGACCTCCTCCGCAAGCCCGTCCAATCGAGAAATGCACACCAAGCTTTTTCTGCCAAAATGTTCCCAGCCGGCTCCTTTCCCATTCGGCTGAGACTTTCCGCTCCACTTTGTCGTGTTGCTTCTCGCCGCGAAGTGGTTAATCTTGGCATAGTCAAGAAGATGGTCTATGGTATCAAGAAGCGTACGGGAGCAGGTCGCGATAGTATGCGTTGCGTTGCCCTGAAACACGTCTAGGTCCGTGTCCATCAGTAGTTCGGCACTGAGCAAAACACCATGCAGAGGAGATCGCAGTTCGTGTGAGAGCGAGCCCAGAGCATCAGACTTTGCCCTGTCAGACCGCAACGTGTTGAAGCGTAGAACTTCAGCAATTGCAAGCGTTCCAAAGGCCCGGAGATAACTCAATTCGCCCTGCAAGGTCAAGGTTCGGGCTGGATTGTTAGTGTAGATGAAACCTCCAGCATACCACCGTTCCTTTCTCGGGTCCCAGATAGGGACGAACACCACGCTTCTGGCGCCTGGGAAGGCTTGGAGAAGGGTGCTTCCTTCATGCTCCCGGGCCCAGGGCTTTTTCGTTCGCCACGACGATACAGAAGTAGACTTACTGCTCCACGGCGGTGCATTGTCTGTGGTTGATGACGCTGACGAGGGCAGCACATCGTCTTCTGAGAAGTCTGAAGGTTCCAATTCTCCATCTGGGCTAAAATTGAAAATTTTGCCTTTTGGATACCGCTGCAGCAGTTTAACGAGAAACTTCTCCGCCACTGATGCGCCAGGCTGCCGCGAAGCAACTCCGTCTACACTAGAACTGACTGATGTAGAAAACCCAAGCAACTGGCAGAGAGTATTGGACTGCTTTTCTACATCAAGGCTTTCTTCGCTGCTGCTTGGCGACGACGACTGGCTTCGTTCTTCATCTCCCGAGTGAACCATTGACGAGGATGATCGATACGAGCCCATGGTGGCGTCGAAAAACAAGCAACCCCCCACTTCAATCGACTCCCTGATTATGTTGGCGGCTTTGGAAAAAATACCCGTTGGTGTCTCATCGTCTGAAATCATGTGTTCGTCTTTGCAGGTGTATGAGCTAGCAGGTACGCCGTTGACGATGCTTGCGTGGTTCTTGGGTTGAGAAATCTGCTGGTGCGGGCATGCATCAATCTCAGCAGCCATGACCTTGTTTGTCGCTGCATCGCCGTCATTGCGCTGTAGAAACTGCTGCTTTGGATTGAGCGCACCTTCATGGTCTGGTTTATCCATAAAGGCAGCAATATTATGGCCAAATCTCCATCCAGACATGGTAGACTTGCCCTCGATGAAAGAGCCCAGGCCTCTATTCATGCGCTCATTTCGTCGACACAAGTCTGTCGATCGTCGCATCTCCAGGTGCATCATGATGTTCTCCGATATCTCGCGCAGTTGACGCGTGTGTTCATCCGTCCAGGCTTTCCCAGGCGCTCCATCAACCACGCAGTACACTCCGATGTTAATTCCTCGTGGGGTTCGGATAGGCACGGCAGCATAAAACCTAGCAGGACTTCCGGGTTGGCAATAGGGCTTCGAACTAAATCGAGCATCGGAACTGAGATCTTGTGACAGGGTTAGAGGGAGTTGGTCGTCATTCTGCGGCTCGGACGCATCGCCAAGGAGTGTCAAGTCGCACACGCCATGGATGCGAGGAATTGCCGTGCCGCATAGCCACAGCGGCTCACGGCAGCTATCGCTAGGAACCGAGGGCTGCAGAGACTGAGAAGGTGTTGCTTCGGCTACAGTGTACTGATGGTATGAATCAAACAGAGATATCAGCGATCGATCTGTTCCCGTTCGCCAGGCTCCGAGCTGGGCGAGCGCGGTAAGGATGGAGTCGTCGGATGTGGACAGAAGCGACGATGCAAGCGGTTTGCCGCTATGGTTGAATTTTGCAGTGCTCAGGAGCGACGGGTCGTACCTGCGAGACGGATTATTTCAGAAGATCAGAATGCATATATCGTGTGCGAGGGCCTTACTTGAATGTCTCCCGTTCGCGCACTCCTTCGGGCACTTGTTTGAGAGGCTTCGGTCTGTTCATGCTGGCAGCAGTGAGAAAGCGATCGCCTTGAATCTCAAGTACACATATTGGTGAATGTCAGAGATAAATGCAGCTCTTCAATTGAAATTGGCTTCTTGCATCTGCGCCATGCACGTCATAGGCGTCCAGTCGCGTCCCGCAATCTTTTGCCACCATCTGGTGAACGGTATAATTACGTCATTCATCACACAGTAGCGTCTGATTTGGTTGTGCAGATGCATGGTGCACACCAACGTTGGATCTGACGTCATCAGGGTCCGATCAGCAAGATTGTTTGGAACCATATCAAGAGGGCAGACATAATGTAAGCTGGCTGGCAGGCTGGGTAGTATTTGGTTTATTTCGAATTGAGCATGGCTCATCTCATCTAACCCGTTCGATGATACAGTGACGCCTTGGGGAGCGACCAGCTAGCTGCTGCCGGTTTGCTGTTTCATCTCCGCCATCAATCAACAGCCCCGACAAGAGCACGAAACCAGCTTCAATATCAAAGGTTGCTTAATTGATGTGCAGTTCTCGTAACACCTCCAATTTCCAACACAGCCATCGCTCCATCGCGTGTCAAAAACGAGTGCGTTGATGCGGAAAACGAAAACACAAAGCCGGTCTTTGGAATCGGCTTCTCTTCGAAACAAATGACGTAAAGCGGTCCCATCTGTGGTGATTCTCGGTTCAGCTTTGTAGAGTGCAACTATCGCACCAAAGAAGCATTTGTGACCGCTGACAGCCAGACAACTAGGACTCCAACGCACGGCCGCATCAGTAGCCCGGAGACATGTACGGCGGGACGAAATATCCTGTACACACTAATCCTGTCTAATCCTGTCTATTGTGACACGCCATCCAACGGCCTTGAATGGGTACACGATGAGGTCACGCCCCCAACTAGGCAAATCTCAACGACATGGGCCTGTTTGATCCAGCTACACAACAATGCGCGAAATTAAATCCAGAATGCAGCTGAATCACGCCTCTATTATAGGCTTTGAGGAAAATGGCTTGTAATTACGGCGACAGTATTAATCTTGGTTATTCTATGTACAAAATAGTGTGTGCTTGCCGTCATGAGATGTACATCCAGAACTCGCAAACATTGACAGCGTGCATCATGTGCCGTGAAGACTAGAAGCCAGCAGGCCAGTTGCGGTTGAATGGCACAGATGCACCATTCAACGTCTTGGCCAAACCCCGATCAACCAGCGTGACACAAAACTTGGCCACATCCTCCAGCGGCACATCATTGACACCAGGCACAAACCCCGGCAGATGCTTTTCGATCAGCCCCAGTCCCTGGAGATCGACTCCGCTGGCAAGCGAGTCCTGGATGTTGGTTGCGGCCAACCCGCCCAGCTGCAGCATGGTGCAGGTGATGTCGTTGTCGAGATAGTAGGCAGCCGTGTTGCGTGTCAAGCCCAGGACACCGTGCTTGGAGACGGTGTAGGCCAGCCCGCCATCGGTGCCGCACACGGAGGCGTTGGAGCCCATGTTGATGATTGTACCGCCGGGCGGCGACTGGGCCTGCATGGCATGCACAGCCACCTTTGTGCAGATAAAGGCGCCGGTGAGGTTGACGTTGAGGATGCGCTCCCACATCTCCTCTGAGCAGGTGCCTGCCCCGTCAAACTTGTCGAGGATGCCGGCGTTGTTGATGAGGAAGTCCAAGCGTCCAAACTTGTCTGTAATGGCCTTGACCAGGCTTTCCATGTCCGACAGCGAGGAAACGCTCGCCTTTTGGGCAATGAACTTGTCTGGGTACTCTTTTGTCCATTTTTCAGACGTCTCGGCCAATCGCTCGCTGTTGACGTCGCAGATGGCGACATTGGCGCCAATGTCAAGGAACGCTGTGGCGATGACTCGGCCAAGCCCGCCAGCGGCACCGGTGACCAAGACGGTCAGGGGGTTCTCAGAGTTGGCCATTTTGAGATGATTTTCGGAACAAGTAAATATCGTGCAATTGAATTGAGTATACAGCGGGAATGGATGATTCCAAAAAATCGAATGATATAAACAGGCCTTTTAACTGTTAAAGGTCAGGAGCGGGTCCATTCATCTCCGCGCTTCGCGTGGCCGCCATGCCCACAGTTTTCACGCTCCGGCCATCTTAGCACACACTTCTGGACGGGGCACCTGTCAATTTCCAGATGCAACCCAGATGGCTCTAACCCTTCTGAGTTGCGCGCCCTTTTTTAGACGAACCTTGGCATGAAGCCAGCGCGTATTCGGCCACATTATTTGTCCGAGTCACTGGAGCCGCCGCGCTTGCGGCCGTTCAAAAAACGACTCCCAAGCACAAGCTGGAAACCATCGTTCTGGAAACATTCCGTGACCCAGAAGTCTAGCAATACTGGCTTGGACCACTCCGTCTGCTGCCAGCCAACACCAGACAATTTGCCCAGTATTTCACTCCCATCATTGTAGCAGAAAGAATCGTACAGGCCGGGCGGTTTGGCCTCAACAATTTCCATACCCAGTTTCTTTATTGCTTCTACTGAGACAAAGTTGTCGGGATCGCTGGGGTCTGTGATTGCCGTGAGTGGCCGAGACCTGCGGCCATTTAGGAGGTTCTTCATGTAGCCAGAAATAGCTCGTCTATCATCAGTAGGTTCAGATCGCTGAGAACTTGAACTCGGAGGTCTCGATCTAGAGCCATCATTGTTCGTTGGTGAGTCCCTCTTCCCAGGGACGGTACCGCTCTTACGCATACTTCTTGACAAGCGCAAGAGCGACTCGAAGTTTCGGAAGTTCTAGGAATACAGTCCAGGACCTGACATGCGAGATTCGGTACGGAACAATCGTCGGTACATGCGTTCAGTTGATTTCAATTGTTTACGCAAGGACTTCCTGGGTCTTTGTTAGCTAAACGCAGTCGTGGCTGTCCGAGAACTCGCTCTCACATTTCCATCTTCAATCCCTCCGCGACCTCGGATCCATAGGTTTTGGAGCGATAGTTGTTCATTTCCAAATTCAGACAGAGGACGATGAGGATCAGGCATCCCCTCACTTGATCAATGGCGGGGAATATCGACTCGACCTCCATCTTCTCCCACAGGTACCACCTGAGATCGTTCAAAAAGCGCGGGCCCTTGGTTTTGGAGCCAATCTGCTTTCCAGCTGTCTCCATTTGTCCAATGATGGATTCCGAGCACTTGATCAGGATATCACTCGACTTTTCCTCGTTGATGTAGTCCAGCACTTCTGATTTTCCACGTTTCATTTCTGATATCGTTGAGCAATAACTCTTCACCTGGAGATAGCTCGCTTTGATGCATGTGTAATTGAGTTCGAGACTGTCAGCTATCTTCCGCATGTCATTCCCAACAGGATCGGCACCAGTAGCAATGCTTCTCAGTATGTTGATAAATATTCTTACAGACCTCCCTAGCGTTACGAGGGTCTTTATGCCCTTGATTACGTCGACGACTTCGGCCATCGCGACCAAACTGCAAGTGCAAAAACTTCTTGTCAATCAACAAGGAGACAGATTTTTTCAATTATATTAGGTAAAGAACCGGGGATATAGACTCATGCGCGTTTAAATCCGCATTGCATCGCCATCCTCGATGTGAGGAGGTCCATCCTGGTCGCGTAACGCCTTGTCAATTGAGCTATGGCTCAGATGGGCAAAATGAACCAAAGAAAATGGACCAGACGCGTATAATGGTGGTGTCAGGCTTCTTGTTACGGAATAGCATGGCAGCCCAACGAACATGTTGGGCCGCACTGCATTCAAGGCTGATTTTCGAATTGAATGCTACCATATACGCGGTGGTGTGCGTTGGCCGACACCAAATGCAACACTTCCTCACCCTTAGTGAGGCGCAAACTCGACACAGCCTCCATACACACGGTTACCACTGTGGATTTCTTGACTGTTTGGCATGGCTTTCTCTGCCTCTCAACTGATTCATGTCCGAATTGGCTTAGCAATAGAAACCATTTCCCGACTTCCAAATCATAAATGCTGAGCTGGTTGAAGCTCTGGCCAATTGATGTTTGGTGGCTGACGCGCAGACCGCGTGACACGCGCGACGCGGTCTCCGCCAAGGCAGATCCACAAAAGGAGTACCACACCAGCCTCAGATAGCTTCAGGGTAAGACCAACAAGCGATGAATAACCCGAGAATAACGTGTTGGGCTTTTTTTTTTTAAATGGTTTGCTCACGAGAAATAATGATAATAAATTCTTTAATCTCCTTATTTCAATTTTCTTTTTCTTATATTTGCCTCTACTTGTTTCCTTTGTGCTAGTCAAACGTTTGTTTGTGAGCATGCGGATTGCAATGGAACAGTGTTGCGAACATGAACTCACAATTCTCTTGACTCCTTTACACCCGCACAATAATTTAGTCACATATTTGAACAATTATTGTAAGATCTACAACCCCCAAGACCACATCATTTCATAGTTGTTCATACGGGTGACTCGGTAAGTTACAACTTACAACCACCGACTTCATTCAACGCAGCCACTCCATCCGTCCGCAACATGTATCGACGTCCAAGTGCCAGCACCAGAGCCAAATAATGCGGCCTGCTATGTGGGGGGATAGATACCGTGAGTGTACTGCTTCCGGCTGTAGTTCCGTCCTCGTCTTGCCTAATGTGGTTTCTCCCCCTCTCTTTTCGGAATGTGGAACATTGTTGTCTCGATTAAACAAGGCGGCCTGCGGAGTGTCTCCGCCGGGAAGTGGGGGATATGCTAGTAATCTTCTAGACATGCACTAAATGAAGAATTTGTTATGCCTCGCCCAATATCTTTTGATAGTTTGTTTGCATGGCGGTGATTTGATTGCTTCCGCGATGCCAAGACGTGCAGTACACACGCGTGATGGCGGAAGTTTAAAAATTTCCTTATTAACAACCGTCGTTTCAATCCTATTATCCATTATTCATTGGCTCAGATTGATTCTATCGTAATTATATGTGGATGCCTGTATGGTTGGAATCCCCCCCACTTGGAAGACGGTGAAAAATGGTGTGTCTGAAATAAAAGTTGTAAGCTTAATCTTACCGATCGTGGCGGAAAGAAACACCAGCCTGGAGCTTATCCTCAGAGTATTGCGTGGAAGGGGTGCTGCACAGAACGTTGGAGTGGGCACTCTGAAGCATCGCATGCCGACTGGCTTGTGTATTCCATGGCTCCACTCCGTCCTTGTTTATACTGGACATGGGATGGATGCGAGCGAAAGTGAAAGGCCGGGACCAGGGCCGTTTTCGCCAGCACCCAAACAGCTTCATCGACTTAATCCAGCAATCAGAAGTCGTCAGCAAGAGAGATGGGGAAAATCCCGCATGTTCCATTGTTTCATTGATAGCACCTGCCTGCCCCGCATTATATTAATTCGAGCTTCTGGCTTGCTTTTGCAGATGGCTGTGGCACAAGCCTGTTTCAACCCCTGGTCATCCGGCTCGGGGAGCGGCCATTGCATCGCCGACCGTCTGAGCGCAAACAAGCGATGGTTCAAAATTCGTGGTCGAATGGAGCAGCACCCAGCGGCAAGGCTTTCTAGCACTCTAGCTAGCGTCCACAATCGTCCCGCTGCACAGCCGGAGTGGCCTTTGGGCTTTCTAGAACACGCCAAGCATGTAGCACGTTTGGATTTGATGCTAGGTTGATCCAAGGGCCCTATATCAGCTCTGAGATAAGCTTGAGCGGACCTTATCCAAAACACGGCGATTAATGTAAATCTTTCATCTGCACGAAATATGACAGATGAGCTTACGAGTACATCGTTTCGCCGACTGATCCGTAGCCAGGGTCCTCGGTTGAGTCCGCCGAGAGCCGAGTGTCCAAAGACTTGGGTTCGGAGAATAGAGTATGGACCCTTCGTTTAGGGTTTGGCCAGTTTCAGGGCAGGAACTATTGGGAAAACAACTGTCAGTAGCCCAAACGGTCGAAACATGACGTTGCAATATGGCCAATAGGCGCTGCAAGGGGTGCACTTGGCGCGAGGATGGCAAGCCTTGGCATAGGAATGGTAGGCCTTGGCAAGAGTTGATCTTTCGAGATATAAGACGATCATGGTTTCGCAATGTTTCTTTCTTCTCCATCAGCAACTCAATCCAACTCTCTGATAACCTTCCATTCACCGGTCGTCGAGCAGGCTCTCTGACATCCTTTCGCAAATCCTCGAACAGGTTTCTTGGCACTTTCTTTTTATCTGCTCTTCACAGCTCCCGAGCCGGTTCTCTTTGGCCCACTTTCGTTCAAACCGCATCTTCAGAATGAAGTTCTTCAGTTTCCTCGCTTCGGCCGCCCTGGCAGTTGCCGCTCCCTCTTTCCAGTCATGGGATGCAAACCGACTGGATGTTCGCCTGGAGAAGCTTGGGAACTCCAAGATGAAGGCCATTGTTCGTAACATTGGCAGCGCCGACCTCAACCTCCTCAAGACGGGTAGCCTTCTTGACGAAGCCAACGTTGAAAAGGTTCAGGTCTTTTCTCGAGGTAAGAACTGATTCTGTAGCAATTAGGTTGAAAGGTTGAATGCTAACTGAAAATTAGGCGGCCTGGTGCCATTTGAGGGAATCCGCGTCTCAATGGATGTCGACAACGCCCCCAAACATGCGTTTGTTCGTGTTCCGGCCGGGGGCGCTATTGCGAGAGATTTCGACATTGCAGAGTTTCACGACCTTTCCAAGGGTGGCAGCTTCAACGTTCGAGCATATGGAGCGTTTCACTACGCCAGGGGCGAATCCCACGCCGTCGAGGGCGTCATTCCGTACCGATCCAACCACGTGACTGGATCTATCGACGGCGAAGAGGCATCGCAAGTCTACACGACGTACCGCCGCAAGCGCGCAGAGAAGCGAGCCAAGATTTCGGGATGCTCCGGCGACCAGCTGACTGCTGCCAAGACGGCCCTGTCCAACTGCGCATCGCGATCTCACAAGGCCTATGCCGCCGCCATGAACGGCACCGCCGCCAAGATGGAGGAATACTTCAAGTCGTCGAGCCAGCAGACGCGCCAGACGGTTGCCGGCGTCTTCCAGAAGATTGCCACCGAGTGCGGCACCACCGACTCGGGCTCGACCGGCTTCTCCTGCGCCGACATTGACAACTACTGCGGACAGTCTGGCGCCACGGCCTATGCCGAGGTCAACGTGGGCTCGACCGTCTACTGCGATTCCTACTGGTCCACGCCCGCCGTGGCTACCCAGTGCCACGAGGGCGACCAGGCCGGCATCGCCATCCACGAGATGAGCCACCTCAAGCAGGTCAAGGGCACTGATGATTACAGCGGCTATGGATACGACACCGTCAAGAGCTTGTCTGGCGAGCAGAACGTCAACCACGCCGATACGTATCAGATGTTTGCCAACGCCATCGAGCTAGGCTGCTAAAGCAAAGTATGCCCCGCGTGGCTTGGCTGGCGACAGCGATGGGATATCGGATTCAAGTAGAGTACGGAGTCTTTAGGTGTATATACGGCCCTGAATAGATGATATGATATAACCTGAATGGCATTGGTTGGATGATATTTTTGTCTTTCTGTGCGTGCATTTGACAGCCATGTTTGAGTTGTTTGTAACCACTAGCTGGGCTGAACCATTAGTCCTACCCGCCCGCACGGCTGAAAAGGGCCTATTGAGACTTGAAGCTGTGGATTGGTTCCTGTTGATCAGCCAGTTTTCCCGTTTTTCTAATATTCGACCTGGGAATTTTGGTCCAATCAATCGGGTTGGGATGTGATAGAGTTGGGCTGAGGGAGAATGCATGAACCCGAAATGAATAGTGACATCAGTCTCCAGCCACGTTTTGCGCAGCAAAGCCCGACATTGATGGATGCGGATTGAGAAGACAGACAGACCCCGCTCGCGCTTCCAGACTGTCGGGTGGCCGTGAGCTTTTTTTAGGGTTAAAATAGCCTCCAAGCCTCACAGGCATCAGGTGCTGTTGCCACAACCATGGCTTCGGGCACCTTGCACGTCTAGTTGGCCGGGATGGGAAATCGTCAAAGGGACTCAGCCACGAGTGAGAAAGAAAATTATGACATTGCGCGTTTCACTTGTTGGTTGCGGCGGAGCGTTGTGGTGATCCCCGGCCCACCGTAGACAGAGAGAGCGGACCCAACCCGTTTCCCAGCTGCAGGAGCGCGTATTCGAGTCAATAAATGTGTCGATTCAACATGGTTTTATGATCGGTGAGAGAAAAAAAAACCCCCAAAAAGGCTCGCAGACGCAATTTTGCCGCATCTGGAAAACCCCGTACGGGAATCGGTTCGTCCCATAATCAGCTAGCGTGCTGACGGCGCGCCAGAAGGAGGAGGCTGAGCACGAGGCTAAGCCGGTGGACCATGCCAGGTGTTGGTTGCAACTCGCGACGAGCTGTGGTGACCCAGGCTCCGAAAAGGTCCGCAGCAAGGCACAGCATCGGACCTGTCGAGAGCCACGTCGCGCGCGAAGAGTCTCCGGCCATCACTCGAGCACACCGCCGCCCCGCAACACGATGGCGGAAGCGCCGCGGGCCCTCGGGAGGCTCAGTTGGTGCCAATCTAATTCGTGCTCGGCGGTTGGTAGGGCTTGAAACGATCCATCAATCATTGTTGGAGGCTGAACAAGCGCCCGCGGTTGGAATCTGACAGGGCGGGACCCTTGGACGTGTTGGGGGGGGGGGGGGGGGGCATGGCGATGGATGACATGACCTGTATATAGCGACAACTCTTCCTCTCGCATTTTTGTTGCTTGAAAAACATCGTCGAGTTGTTCATTCTCATCGTATCTACCCAAGCCAAGAGATTCCGCTTTTACCTTTATTCTTAATTTTGAGTCGCCACGCTCGCCAACCAACAACTCCAAGACTCTTTCGTCTTCCAATCAACTCTTCTCATCCACGACTTTCACCACCCTCCTTCTCCTGCCATCATGAGTTACTGGGACGAAGAAGACGACATTGAACGGGAATACTGGTTCCAAACCTGCTTCACCCACTTCATGCTCTCAATACAAACATACTGCTGGGGCTGCAGCGCCTGCGGAGACTGCGACTCATGTGACTTCAACTGTGGTTCCTGCGATTGCAACTGCGGGGCCTGCTGAACTTGTCAGCGTCCGTGCAGCCAGAAGGAGCCCACATCGTGGTGGAATCGGGTGGCCCTGCTGCGTCTACAAACGGCCAATTACATCATCGTCAATGCCAGGATCGTATGATTAGCTCCGATGGCCATTGGGGCTGCGGCTATGTCACTGCGGACTTTTTGTTCGGCTTCAGCCGTCTAAACGAGATTGCCATCTCTTCGGCCATTTCCCTTTTTATACACAACAATTTTGGAAGGAGAAGCCATCATTTTCATTCTGTGTTTATTATTATTATTTCTGCGGAGCTGTTACTTTCAACGTTGTTGAGGCGGCTGGATTGGCTTCTGCATCAGCGTTTGGCGATGCAGGACCGCCTCTGGCGACATATTCCGCGCGTTTCCTGTTTTATGGAGGGAGTTTGATCCTTTGGTCGGCTATTTGGAGAATCTGTAGCGTTATGGGGCGATCTTCAGGGTTCAACGGCGTCTTTTTTTTATCGAGAATAACCCCTTATACCACCCGGTGCATCAATTCCAATTTTATTTGAATACGAGCTTTTGCGACTGGACACTGCTGTGACTGTTTGATGAGATGCAATCCGGGTAGACCGTTTTCCTGCCATCGAAAAGGCACAGGAATACGATTTGCGGCGATATCCATGTACGGATTTGATCCGCTTGGCATGCATGACGGGGGATGAGCTCCTCAGTTGCACCAGTGACATTATCCCTGGGCACCTTATCCATGTATTGGTTGAGCGCTGGTTAGCCCTGGAACTTAGACTCATGTGTTCCGAGCACTGCCACATGCCATGTGTCTTAGCGGGGGACAATCGTTTCAGAGATCTGTGGGCAGTTATGTGCAAGACTTGTCACAAATGATGCGCTTGGGCATCACTTTCGGTTGCCCATTCTCACCCACTTGATTTCATCCTGCAAGCTTTCGGTTTGTGATTTCTGCATTGGGCGTGCTTGCTCCCACTGGCTAACACAGAGTTGGTACATCTTTTATTGCAATCCGCGCCAATCCTATTGTGGCACTGAATACGCAGCATCTAGAGTAATTGGTTGGCCTCACAATCTGGGGAAATCCTTCTCCACTCCCTTCATGCACCTCGCAGGAATTGGTTGGATGGATAGTTGGGACGGCCAGGTGGATATTGGAGTAACCCAACAAGCACAACACAGCCCGATCTGAGGGGTACCCCTAACCCTCCGTTGCGCCGTCCATGCAAGCGAAGTTAGGTGATCCTTCTTGGCTACTTCGGTAGACCCGGCAAACACATTCCTTCTAGATTGGAACAGACTATTGGAAACTGGCGGGAAGGTCTTCCGGGATACCATCCAGAGTAACCAGTACCTGATGGGTGATGGGTAGTTTCTTCGGGATGGCGGAGATTCAGAGATCAAGCAGTCCATGACACGCGGGTAGAGTGTACACCTGGAGATTATGGCGGTGTAAAAGCTGGTCTGGTCGCATTGCATCCTCCACGAGACCAGCGGTGTGATCAAGCACACAGAAGCTAGAGTCTCCTCAGCCACAAGCTTTGAATCCGCCAGCGACACTTGAGTGGACAACACCTGGCCACGCATTAACTGGAAAATAAGTCTGGTACTCTATATAGCAAGGGGAAGGGGTCGATGGTCACCAAGGGTTTGAAAACCCCTGGCTCAAGGTGCAACCCCATTTTGAAAGTGCTGCGACGGGCACAGGGTTTGAGTGTTGCTATCCACACAAGAGCCAGTCCATGAAGAGATTTTTCTTGAAAGTACACCGTATGTAAAACTGACACTAGAGTGCTTATAGGAGCAAAGAAGCTCACGTGAGACTTGGAAAATGTTCAGGTCCGACACCGGCAGTGGCTTGAGGCCCAGGAAATTGAGGTACCGTCGGCAAGGCAGACTCAGGGGCGCCCGGTCTACGACATGAGGGTATAACGTTATTAAAAGCGCTTATTTAAATGATTTATATTGGACAGAATCAGCTGAACTGGCGTCAAAGACAGATTATTGGTACGGTTTGTTCATGAGAGCAAGGCAATCATGGCTTTTACCACGAGACCGTGGTGCCCATACCACGGAAATGTCTCACAGTGCATGCCCCAGGAAGGCATTCGTGTATCTATCATGCGACAAATGAAACCACAAATATGTAATTATGTGACGAGCTGAGCAGCACTGGAGGCATCCACTTACCCGTGATAAGCAGAGCCTGATTGTCGCAGACGTGTGTTGTGCAAGATATTCACATGCCTAAGGGGGTCAAGACTGTATTTGGCAGCCGAGAACGCCTTGCAGCGTCATCAGACACACCGAATGTGAAGCCCGACACACCATCAAAGGTCAGGTATGGGTGGGGGCCAAAGCCGTTTGGGGGCGGCTATGCGGTGAAGTGGAAGCCCGCATTGCCAATAAAAATGCAATCTGCCTAATCATTTGTAACTTGAACCGAGTAAGGTGCGGCACTCGTTATTTCTCTTTTGTAGTGGCGCTTCCCCGCCCGGCATCATGCCCCCATTATCAACTCGAATGCCCGCTGCCTGTCCATCTTCTGAGATCCACCCTTGAACTTACCAGACAACTACGACTCTACTAATACTGTGTATTGATTGATTCTTCTCCCAAAGAATGAACCAGAATACTGCTGTTGCTGTCCTGGACGCTAGATCAGAAAAGCTCCAGTTTCTTGATCTGGCAGATATTGAAGGTGAGCCGAGAAACTCAGACATCGAGTTTGGAGTGATGCGATCGAATACTGATGATGTTTTATCCAGGAAAACGATACGAAAAGGTCGAAATACCGCGTTTTAAAAACAGCCTGCCTGTCTGGCTCGATCGACCGGGATGCGCGCCAGGGAGACAACAGAGCAAATATGTTGGAACGGTTCATTTTCGTAGTTTAGGAGTCCGGTACAACCTACACCGATACCTTAAATCCGGATCGAACCTCTACGTTGTTAATATCGGAGGGAGAAAGATTGATCCAGGCATGGAAATTGATTCTCGTACGCTTTGATGCGAATACGTACAAACGATGGGTATACAGACATTATGAGCATGAGATCGTGCGGATGAAGCGTTAAGAGTGTTATTATTATGAAGATTTGAATGCTTTGGAAGAGCAATATAGACGAGATAGCTTGTGTTAAAGTTTTGGTGGCATCGTGCGCTCGGAGATGGTCTCTTTAATGCGGTCGCTAGCAAATTCTAGTTTTCCTTTGCTTGAGGTCTCATCGGTTGTGATAATAGTAAAACTCATGTAGGTTCCCTTTAAATCTTTGGCGCATTGTTTTGAAAACCCAACACTGCTATCGCACGATGGCGACATTGCATTTTCTGCATTGGCTGGTAGAGCTGACTTGAGTGATTTTTCAAATCCTCAGCTAGATGACTGCCCATAAGGCATTTTTGGCCTAGATGCCCTGAAAAGCAGCCTCGCAGCTGATCATTTGCGCATGCTCACGACGGATGCAACGCATAAGCCGCGCGGCTCTGGTTGCGCATCATCGAGTCCATTCGAATGCAAGTGTAACAAGGCGACCAGTTCTCACCGTGGGAATGACAAGATGGGGGCACAGATAATACAAACATACGTATGGCCCGAGAGTGATGGTCGCCGTAGGGGTGTGATCATGTCCGCCTGGCTGAGGCATGACATGGCCAAAAACGGCCAAGGTTGGGGGCGACATGGCCAGCATCCAGTAGGCCACCAATCAACAGCGCCCCTGTCTCGCAAAAGTGTGGTAAGAATTCAGGAAGTAATTCCCAAAGGAGAAGTTTTGCGATATGGATATCGTATTGGGACCTCAGCTCGAGTCATCAGCCGCAAGCCGCAATCTAGAGCGACCAAGGCAAAGGACATCTGCGACTGAACATGGCTCGGCTCCAGATAATGGTTTTTAAACAGCTATGAAGTGTATTTAAAATACAAATTTATTAGAATTACGGCGCTGTAAACTTTCGGAAAATCTGCTCACAGCGTGGTACAGGTGGATGTCGTTTTAGATATTCCAAATTGGCGATGATGAAACCACGCAAAAGCGTGTGATAGTAGTACGCGACCATGACAAATCATATACGTACTAGTCTTATTGTTGAAAATTTGGTTGAAATGAATCTAATTGATGGTGTTGTAGCTGCGTCCTAGAACGTCGAGGAGGTCAGCAAGGAGCGCCATATTAGTTGAGTTGGTTGCCTCCGCCGCAGAAAATGGGGGTCACAACCGCGCATCCTTCACCAATTCTGGTAGCCTCGCCTACTGAATTAGTATATGAAAGCCTTGAATGGCAATTTTAAAGCTTCTTTTGTCCTCCAAATTTCACCCTGTAAAAATGACTTGACGTTGATTTCTTGTCTTACTACCTACCTGTTTTATCTTACTCGGAAACACCTTTCATCCTGGCCGTATGCTGATATTTGAATCATGGGGGCGTCTTTAGAACCCAGCCATTCATCTATCCATGACTCTGGATCTCAAGCGCCGAGTACACTTGGTGAGAAAATACCAGCACCGCGGCGCGGACACTCGGATATTTCCGATGAAGCCGGACCCTGGGCGCGGAAAACTGTCCTTTCCTTCGGTACGGATACTATTGAGTGCGATATATATTATATAGTTTACTAATTTTATTCTTCTCTATGCAGATGGCGGAGGAGTCCGTGGCTACTCGAGTCTTTTAATTGTTAAGCAAATTATGGTCAAGATTAGAGAACTTGAAACACAGCATCCACAACACCCGGTGTTCACAAGCAGCTCTTATCCATGGATGGGCGATGAATGGAACGCCCCGAAACGGCAAGATGATATTATGGGCAGAGTTGATAACTTCCTACCTTGTCATTATTTCGATTATATGGTCGGCACATCAACTGGAGGGCACGTATCTATGTTATTCATGTACTGAATGTTGCTTACAAAATTCACAGGCTTAGCAGTATTATGTTGGGCAGATTACGTATGACAGTGGATGAAGCTTTAGACCAATACGCAGAGTTTGGAAATGCCGTGTTCGGAAAGCCTCGATGGTTTCATGAGACGTCCCTGCTGTGGTACCCTCGTGCCAAATTTTCAAGCCGAAAAACACGAATGGCGTTTCAGAAGGCTGTATTCGAGAGCATACAGCGCGACCGACCGAATGCATCAACACACGATGCTTACACGGAAAACTTCAAGTATAGAGAAGACCGCACTAGAACGTGAGTAGCCCCCATTTGAGTAAATGCATCACAAAGCCTTGGTACTAATACCCAATCTCAGGATTGTTGTTTCTTACAACATCAATACCGAGCGCGATGTGTCAAAACATTACATATGGAGAACATATGACAATGACCCCATCCCCTTCGATCCAAACGATCCTGGCGACATTGACGAATGGTGCGTTTCGAACCCGGGCCCTGCCAATAAAGAGGCAATATGGGAGGTGGCTCGCGCGACCACGGCAGCTCCCAAATATTTCGAATCGATCAAGATCAAGGGTAAAAAGTTCCTGGATGGCGGGATGGCAGCCAACAATCCATCCTTACTCGCCCTGCAAGAGATCCATGAGCTCCATGATTCAGTCCCGGCCTTCTTCGTCAGTATCGGAACTGGGCTTAAAAAGGTGGGAGATAGGACTGAGCACCTCAATAAGTCGATGAGCACCAAGGATTTCGCCATTGCCATTAGAGATGCTCCATACACAGATGACGTCCGGAGGAAGCAATTTTTGAAGAAGTATCTTGAGATATTTCGACACTGGAAGAATACCATGGTCGACTGCGAAGGGCAGTTGGGAACCCTCGGGTGGCTCTATGACTGTCGGGCCATTGGACTCGATCATAAATATAGGCTAAATGTTGATGAAGAGCTATCCAAGATACGACTCGATGAGTGGCGGCCTGCAGATACGGGGAAGACGACGCTGGACGAAATCAGGGAAAAGACACAGCGCTACCTTGAAAAGCCTCAGGTCAAAGCTATGATCTCTGCCATCGCTGGGCAAGCAGTTGACATTCGACGCCAGCGCGCCGAGACGGAACGTTGGGAAGACTTTGCGGTGGATGTCGAGTACGCTTGCCCATTAGGGTGTGGCGGTCGACAACGCTACTCAACTCGTGCTAAACTCCGCGCGCACCTTAAACGGAGTACAGCACATATGGACACAGATAGCCATACCGGCTTGCAAGGTGCTGATCTTGAGGCAGCTCTTGATGGAGGAAGATCGTTCAAGCGCGGCAGCCCTTATCCAAGGTGAAGCTGGAATGTAGGTTTTCGGACAAGCACTTCTGGAAAAGGTATGATTTAGAGTAGAAGCGATGAGGAGTGATTTACGTCGCTGGGAATGGTAAAATTAAACGCCATGGAGTGGAACTTGAGGTTCTCTTTGTAATTAGGCCCATAAAAGTTGTAGTTGAATTTTAACTAAATTAAAAAATCTTATCAGAGAAACTTAGGTAACCGAATTATGTAGGACATTTCACATCTCAATTGTAGCTCCAGTTAATAACACATACTTACAGAATGAAATCAAGATCTTGGCTGTACCTCGCTTTCTGGCCTTCTAAGTAGGATATTTCTAATGGTCTTAACCAACATAGTACAAACGACATTGATGAATCATTTTGGACAGAGGCACTAACATCAAAAATATCACTTGATTGGAATGATGGAATTGAGCATTGATAAAACATCACTTTGCTTTTTGCATGCATGGTCAACAAAGAATACAAAGCTACGCTGACAAGCAAAGGGTGTTTTGGAGACAGATAATACACAGAATAAAAGAGACAAAGCTTTTGCAATCCAAAATCAACCTTATTTATTCGGAACTCATAATAATTGATTCATGCTGACAGTTTTGTTCGTGCCAAACGCCAGTGAGGGCTATTGTCAGCTTTCCATCTTTGTATAAATCCTCGAGCCTACTCCAAAATACTTTAGAGCTAACTCAGGATACGATATCATTCTCATTCTCAAAAGACTTACCATTCTCGTCTATCTACGATACTTTTAGTTTTTGGACTTCACAATGGGAACAGACAACAATCAAAGTAAGATTGCCCTCGTTTGAAGTTGAGGTAATTGCTAATTCAATTAAGACAAAATTCGATACAAGGGTGAATGGATCAGAGATCCGGACTATCCAACACCCAGCGGGGTCAAAACGTACATTCACGACATCATGAAGCTTTGCAACCGAACCCGAACACTATCCAACGAAGAAGTCTTGGATGTGATTAGCTGTGGGATGGACAATTTCAAGGGGGATAGCAACATAGAGAAACCAAAGTTTCCCGGAAAGGTGCTTTGCCCTGAAAAACCGGGATGCCCCGAAAGGAATGAATGTCTTAATTGCTGGTTGGGCAGGCCTTTGCTCAACCTTCCCCATGAGCAGGCGAAGGAGGTATTCAACGCCGTCGTAACGTGGGGAAATCGGGTCATAAAGAGCGATCAAGGATGTCAATTCCAAAAGACTGGGCCGAACGCGTCGAAAGACGCTCCATATCCGATCCTGAAAAATTCCAATGGAACATGTTTTGTCGTGGAGAATCGGAAATGCTGGGAGGGGAAAATTGACGAAATTGTGAAAGCCTTGATTGACCCTACCAAGGCAGTAAAGAGAGATATTTAGCATGGAAAATCCGGTCACAATGTCTCACATTAGACATAGATTGAATGCAGTGGACTACTTGTCAAATTTTGGTGGGCGTTCAACTGATTCTTCTTAAATGCAGAATACATAAAAGGACAACACATGCTCAGAAATAACTGAAAGGGTAAGAGGTACATGTAGTATGATTCCTTGACAATAAATTTCATTTGGCTTGCAATCACTTTGGACGGCTGCACAGATACGGGCCAAACGATGCGTGATGTAAATTTAAGCTCGGCATGATCCTGTTCCAGTAAGCCATGAACTTTCTTTCTTATCTTGGTGCCTTTCGGTTCTTGGCAACTTTGTGTTTCGGAACTTGGTGTTGAACAGACAAAGAAAAAAACGGGACAAACAATCTGACTGCGGTTTAGACTCGTCTCTTTCATATCACAAAGCCTTGACGCTGCAATCACACCAGCGGCCTGTTGTATAAATGTCAAGCCATTCACATGCAGCTTTCCACACATGAAGGTACAAGATAAGACTGAATATTTTCAAAATGGACCGCACTGATTCTGTAGCCTGGAAATACATCCAAGAAATTAGGCAACTGAGAAACCCGCCCATGAATGATGATAAACTTTGGCAATCGTTACAAGGCCATATTTTGTGCCCAAAAGCTGAGTTGGAAATTCGCAATGGGAACTTTATTCAAAACGTTTCGGAACTGAACAGCATTCATGACCTTCAGCTTCACCTCCGAACAGCCTCCAATACCCAGTATGGTGAATTGTGCCAGAAGATCAAGGAATGGGGAGATGTTGAAATCGAAATCCATCGGAAAGGAGTCAGGAACGCCGGTTTTCGTTCTCAAATTTTGCAATGTCAAAATGTCCTTGCCGTATTTGGCAAGATCCCTATACTAAACAGATTTACCCAGAAGTGATCGAATATTGTTGCACTGAGAAATAAATCGTGCAATTGTACAATGAAGTTGGAAATACTTTTGAGGATGCATATTAAATGCTGATTAGTTGGATCTGGTGGACTCGAATTACGATAAGATTCAATAGTTGGACATGGGAAATAGACAAGAAACAGTTCGCTTGTTCTTTTCCAACTGAAAACGTTAGCATCTATCTAGTTTCAAGTACGAATATAACTTGTTCGTCAAACTCTGCAAAGAATTGATTAGCAAAAACAGTGTCAAATAGGACATATGTCAGCATTACACAAGCGGAGCGTGAGTTCAATCTTACCGCAGACGTCAGTGTGACGAATTATTGTTGAAATCAGTAACGGAACCTCATTGGGTTATCAATCAAGTGAGTAATTTCGCAATAAAGAGTTGCTTGAGGAGTAATAAAAGGCAAGTGCTCCTTCTCTTTCTTCTCAGAATGTAAAATTCAAAATACGAGCCAAAATGGATTCGAATTTGATGTTAGAAACATACGACAAAACGCCAGTCCTTATTCCAGATAAGACTCCAGATTTTCTACAAGACTTCATATTCACAGAATGCATGTGCTTCCATTCACCCAGCAAAATAATTCTAACTTAGTAAGCAGGTCCCTCAAAATATTTTCATATGCCTTGGTCCAAGAATCGGCAGTATCCATCGGTGTATGCAGTTGTAACATATTGTGGAGACATCAAGCGGCTAGGAATTCGAGGTGATGACGAGATTTTTACTATTATACAATGCAGCTTGAGTACCTACTGGAAAGCCATGGTAAAAACCTACGGTATAACAGATTGGAAGACATGCTTGTGGTTTCTGGGGGAACGGTGTTGTAGCAAGCAAGCAAAGTGGATTTGCGATGTTGTCAAAACCTGGGGCATTTATGAGTATTACTGCGAAATAACCGATCCTTTCAGCAAGTGGAAGGGCGTGCCTCCTCCTTCGCTAAAGGGTCTAGACGGCAAAGATTGGGAATTGTGAAGGATGCGACAAACCTGTATTTTTTGAAGTTGCCTTGGATGGGAAGGACAACCAAGATGACGCAGGATTCACAAGGCCACTACAAGCTAAGTCGTAAAAAAACAATGCCAAGTTCATAGGACTATGATTTGCAAAGCAACGAAAGCACAGACTAGACTTCTACAACCTGGTTTGCTGCGGTCCCAGTGGATAAGAAATGGTCGTGAGTGTTGGGAAGGTCAATATGCATGCTGGGCCCTAAGACTAGCCTGATGCGGATGCACGTTTTGTCAACAAATGGCCATCGAAAAATGCCCATGGTAAATGGCCTTTTCCTCTCGCATCTTGCAATTTTCCAACCAACACTCTAATGCACAGGTATGACATATTTTTAAGCTTGATAATTCGCTGCTAAACACTTCTCGACCACAAACCCGAGCCTTGAGGCTTGCCGATGTTGGATGGCTTTTCAGCTACTGGTGATAGCGCTCCCGCCACAGCGCCAAGAGTCGATAGTCTCGCAACTAGCCTCTCCACTTGGAAACCGCGGCGGACTTGATTCGCGCAGCACCACGCTGGCTTCACTAGCGGTCAGAATCTAACCGTGATTGTGGCTGAATCATTGTTTGAAGGTTATTCGTATGCTTCTGGCGGAGGGTCCGAGGGGAGCTGAGTCCTTGAGAAGGGAATAGAGTCAAAATCGACCCATCTTTTATCCCCACCACCTGCCAGCTGGATCAAGTACAGCAGTAACCGAAATGAGAATGCCCCCGAGCCCAATGCTCAAAATTCAGTGCCTTCTCCGTTTATTTTGCCCTTCTCCACCCAAAGGCGTCACCCATGCCGCCCCAGAGTCTTGGGTTACGCAGACTGCCGGCTCTTGGCATTCCTTCTAAGATCGGATGCCGAGTCATTGTGTGGATCATTGTGCTTGATTTTTCGGTCTCGGGCTTTGAATAGTTTGTAAACTATTGGATGCAACGATGACATCGGCGGTCAGCAAGCTAATTGAGGAAGAAGAGGAAAGAATATAAATTCAGTGTCACAGCCCATCCTGTCGACTGTTGGATCTGTGGGAGCATCCTCTTCGATCAATAATCCTCATCACATCCTCCCAACTGTGAACAACATGCGGTTCCAATTTGCGCCGGCCCTTCTCCTGCCTGCGGCGGCTTCAGCTGCCCTGCTACCAAGCAGCCTTTTCTGCAACATCAACTCACTCATCATTGGTGAATTGAAGGCCAATGCAGCTGCAACCACATACTGTTCGAGCTATTTGTCCATTGCCACACAGACAAGGTAAAAATGGTAATCTCACTAACGCCCATCAACCAAAAACTAACCCTGAGTTGTAGCACAACAACACTCAATGTCACGCCCACCCCTGTGACCACCACTGCTTCCATCACCATTACAGAGGAACCTGTGACAAATATCCATACCGAGGTTAAGGAAACCACGGTTGATGAAGTCGTCTTGGAGACTCTGACTGACGTACGTGCACAATTCAGCTCTACAGCACACTTTTGCTAACATTCAGCCCCAGTGGGAAATCAAGGAGACCACATCAACTGTGTCGGTCGCTACCCTCACATGCTTGGATAGTGCTTTCTCTGCTGCCACGGCTGTGACGGAGCTTGAAGAGCGCGACCTGCAAAAGCGCCAAGTCAAGGTCATTGCATCTATCCTCCCAACCAGCTGGACCAAAGCTCAGGTGTCTTCCGCATGCTCATGCTTGTCGATCCCCACTCCCACGACCACCGTGACGAAGCTCAAGACGCTTGTTCCTGAAACCGTTACTGTGACCGACACTGCCACACTCAGCCCTACAGTGGACATGTGAGTGAAGCTGGCCAAACAAGAGGAGACGACTTTTTAAGTTTACTAACGTGTTTTCCAGCACCACCACAGTCACTGAGACGTCTACCCAGTATGTGAGCGACACCACCTGGGTCACATCTACAACTACGGTCACCACCAACGTCGTTGCTACGGTTGTCGCATCCAACGGCATCGCCTACCGCAAGTACGACCACAACTTCGGCGTCAGTTCAACCGCTGGCTTCACCGCGACCTACTTCAAGAGCAAGACGCCTGCCTTCAGCGGCACCCTCCAGAACCTGGCCTTTTCCACCCCCAACTGGCCTAGCGGCAGCGAGACCCTGACCCTTTCCGACGGCAAGAGCTTTGCTGGCGGCTACGCAGCCCTTGTCCTCAACGGCTTCTTCATCGCAAAAGAGTCTGGCACCCACACCTTCACCACCTCTGCCGACTACATTGACAATTATGGCTATCTCTGGCTCGGCGACAACGCGTATGACTGGGACAACGCAAACACCGCCTACAAAGCAAGCCGTGTTGATGCCGGCTACACTGGTGGAAGCAAGTCCGTAACGCTGGCCAAGGGAGACGCTATCCCCCTGACTTGGCTGTGGTCCAACGGTGGTGGTGTTGGCCGAAGCCATGTTCAGGTCACAACACCAAGCGGCCAAATCATTCAGAACACCTCTGGGTACTTGGTCAAGGCTTGCAGTGCCAGCACTTTCACCTAAACCCCTTTTTAGATAGTACGACTTGCATGCTTTTGGGCTCACTCAAGGGGCATGGGTTACGAATTTCTGATGAGACAAGAACGTAAATAATTTGTGCAATACATCGTAAGATACCATCATTTTCCAGTCCTCTAACCATCGTAGCAGTAAAGTGCCATGTACAGTTGACGACCGATTCCCGGGCTGCTTGAGGCTCTTAGATAGCGTTTGACCCATCCAGTTTCCATGACCACCAATCCAAAGCAGCGACGTACCCATATGCTCCCATGCCGCAGATGATTGCTGTAGCTTTGTCGCTCAAGTAGCTTTGATGGCGGAAGGGCTCCCTTGAGTGAGGGTTGGAGATGTGAAGCTCCACAAAGGGAATGGCGACACCGAGAAGAGCATCCCGAACAGCCACTGAGGTATGTGTGTATGCAGCGGGATTAATGATGATGCCAACCACGCCTTCGTCTCGAGCTTTATGGATGCGCTCGACAATGCCGCCTTCATAGTTTGATTGGAAGCATGATAGCGATAGGCCTTTCTCATCGGCTCGCTTTGTAATGGAGGATTCGATTTCCTGAAGGGTGGTAGAGCCGTACACTTGCGGTTCCCGAGTACCAAGAAGGTTCAGATTCGGACCATTGATAAGGAGGATCTTCTTGCCGGACATGATTGATTGGCTGGAGGGAAATCAATGTGGGTTTGAACTGAAAACTGAATGTGAGGTAGAATGAATAGAAACTGTATTCAAATTGACCAGGAATAGAGTAGATTCTATCTCTTAAATACTGAGTGAGTACCAGATGCCGATCGATTACAGATGTGCCCGAATGCCGTCTCGGGTAAGCGTTCAGGCTGCCAGACTATGGCGGCCGAGGTGAATCTGAAGCGTATCCATAACCAGCTATTCTGCTATTATTGGATTGCTCTATGTGCGGAATTGGTTTGCCAGCGTTGGAAGACATACACACGCCTCATCATTTCCGCGCTAGTTCCCAATGAGAATAATCGGCTTTTCGTTTAGCCGTCGAGCCCGGTGAAGCCTCTACTTGTTCATCCTGCAGAGGCACTCGCATGAGGATTATGAGGATATCTGCCCCCAATTTATCTGAATATCCACTTCTATCCCCCCTCTTCTCAGCTCTTGATGAACTCAATCATGGATTTTTTCTTGATCAGAGCTCAGCTCTCACTTGTGGACGGGTGGGGCTAAAACGAGCCGACCGCAAAATTCACGTCACACCAAAGACGAAGCACCAAATATTCAGCTGCGGGGACCAGCCGCTTAGACAGCTCACAGGGGTAAAATTAATTGATCTCGTTTGCGATGCCGATTCATCGGGACGGTATGGCTTCCGTGTGGATAGAACCACCGCTGACATGCTGCCCTCCAAGAATCATGTTGTAAAACGTAACCAAATGGAGCCTCGTGAAGGTGCAAGAGTGGGTACGAATCGATCCATGCAAGGCGCTATCCCATTCGGATATAGAGCCGTTGCCCCCGGCGGGATTAATCTTGTCGTTTAGGGCTCGGATAGTGGATCACGATCGTGCTCGCTTCTGCTCAAAGAAGGCGGCTGTTGTCCGGGTATGACGGGAAATCGCCACGAGGGATTCCATGAGCTTTTGATCTGTGTAATTTAAGATAAGTTGTGCGTATTGTTGCATCTCTTCGAGCCTGGTCGGCTCATCAAATACAAATATGTCATTCTCCAACCGGCGCGGAGCTCAACGAAAGAACGGCAGAGACGTTATCCGGACCGACAATAGCACATCCAACGCCCAATCCAATAATTCAATAATCTCAACTGGAGGTGTATTTCTGAACCAGCATCTGACCACGAACTTACGGCGTTGCACGAAGCTGTCGTCAAAGTGGTGAGTGGAACTCTGCGCGGTCACCATTGCGTCATCGCGGTAGCGAATGACACCTGTGCTGTGGCCGCCAGATACCAAGCGAGCAAAATCCCAATGAGGAGATAAAAGGTAAGGGGTTAATCACGACATCGCCAGGTTCAGTGTGTTGATCCCGCCATTCTATGCAGCAATCGGTCCAAAACACACAACTTGTTACTTTGACCGAGGCATTCTCGCAGGATAAGGTGGTGATGATGGCCTGTCAATTGAGTCAATTAAATCGCAAAGAAGCATTGTATAACTAAGCGGCTCAGTCAAGGACCCGCTCATCTTAAGCACAGTTCCCGAATCTGCGTATTCCGACAGCGAATCTGCATCCGGTTTGCGGGGAACGAGATATCCTGGGGGGCCGAGAAGATTGTGTCCACCGCTCCACCTGGAGTGATCCTGTCCCCCCAAGTTGAGGAGGAATCAGGACAGTGGAGGCAGAGCGGGATGTGATAGAGGGAATCAATAATATGGCGGCCAATAGATCTGACAAAAGCTGACTATATCATCGCTTTTGGGGCGACGGTTAGACAAGACTCCGTCATTATGGTTGGTTCACTCATCGAACTAGATACTTTCGGGCGCCACTTCCACTTTGGCCGTAGTAAAATCTATCCCGCAATACGCACATGGCTGTCGCCATTCTTGCCACATTATTGGCTTTTCGCGCACGTATCCCACCTCCCGCAGCCTGTATCCCGCTCGTTGTGCCATCGGCACGTCCGATGCCGAAATCAACGTGGCGCTGAGAGTTGGCCGATACAGGGCAGGGGATGGTCGCGTACAAGCCGAGTCTTGCAAGCTTTCTTCATAGGGATTGAACACTGAGAATATGAAGCATGGAAAGTTATTTAATGTTTTCGGTCTGGGCTGCTGCACTCCTGGAGCCTGCTCTACCTCTTCCACTCTTGGCTTTTTCTTGGCTCCATCTTTAGTGAAGCCCATTGGTGTCTGACCACGACGCGCGCACACACTACAGCCACAATGGTTTCCTGGGAAAAGTCGTCGGGAGTCCGCGACGCGGCCGTCTTCGCATCCGACTCTGATGCGGGAAACCATTCCGACGGCAGCTTAAAGTACATTGGCGAGAAGGGCGGCAACAATGCTCAGACGACTTACCAAGAGGCATCAGGAGCCCCCGTCGAGAACAAATCACCTCTGGGTTATTCTGTTGGACCCGTTACCATAGTTCTACTCAATGTGACCATGATGATCGGCACCGGAATTTACTCGACTCGTACGTATTGATACAGCATGGCCCCTCCGCTGCAGTGCGTCGGCATCTTCTGACCCCTCCCAGCATCTGCTATTCTATCTGGAACCGGTTCAGTGGGCCTGAGCTTTATCTATTGGACCCTTGGTTATCTGGTATGCCACATTTGCCAAGTACTGTCAATAGACGTTATCAATTGCTGGGTTAATTGTCATCAATAGCTGTGTTTGGCATCCGGTGCCATCTACCTCGAATTCACTGCCTACTTTCCCAGCCGATCCGGTTCTGAAGTCGTCTTTCTCGAACAGGCATTCCCCCGCCCCATTTGGTTCTTCCCTACCACATTTGCTGTGCAGAGCGTCATTCTTTCGTTCGGAAGCAGTAACGCTGTTGGTGAGTGTCGTTGGTCTTGTATCGATTAGCTTCCCGCTAACTCTTGGCGCCTAGTCTTGGCAAAGTATCTTTTTGCCATTTCTGGTCGTGAAGGCAGTGCGTGGGAAGTCAAAGGCGTGGCATTGGCTGGGTATACTATTGCTACCCTGTGTAAGAGCTCAATCATCATTTTGGCGTGTTCAAAAATACTGACGTCGCGCAAACAGGCCTGGTGTTTAACACGAAATATGCTTACTGGTTTTCCAATGCTGTGGGCGCTGTCAAAATCGGAACCATACTCTTTGTCATCGTCACAGGCTTTGTTGTCTTGGGTGGCCACACTTCGGTCGAGGATCCCAAGGCCAATTTCCGTAATGCATTCAGCGGTACCGCCTCAGCTAGTGCTTATGGCCTCACAAACGCTTTGTACCGCATCATCTTCTCGTACGGAGGATACAACAATGCGTTCAACCTTGCCAATGAAGTCAAGGTATGATCTTGATCCTCTTATGTGGTTTTGGAGTTCCATATTAATTGTGGGTAGAACCCCGTGAGGCAGCTCAAGATCTATGCCACTGCCGCTCTCACCATCGTCTATCTCCTCTACATGTTTGCCAACGTGGCTTGGCTGGCTGCTGGTAAGCATATTTGGCGCCACACTTTCAAGCTCTTTTCAATTAACAAATCATCCAATCGCAGTCCCCAAGGAAGAACTCGAGAACTCTGGTCTCACTGCAGCCAGCTTGTTTTTCAGCAAGGTTTTCGGAAACAGCGGTACTGTGCGAGGACTGAACTTTCTGATTGCTTTGAGTGCCTTTGGAAACATTATGGCTGTCATCATTGGGCTGTCTCGCAGGATTCGAGAGTGCGGAAGGTTTGTATACTGTCAAGTTCATACGGCACATGACTTGGGCTAACCGTCTCTTCTAGACAAGGTGTTCTTCCCTTCACTAATTTTTGGGTTTCGGTGAAGCCGTTTGGGACCCCGCTTGGACCTTACTTTGTTATCTGGTTCTTGACCACCTTGATGATCCTGGCTGTTCCCACTGGAGATGCGTTCAATTTTGGTATGTTGCGTTTGCAAATTATGAAAGACGAAAGATGAAAAGGCACAGCATACTGACTCTTCACAGTGAGCGATCTTGGAGTTTTCCCGACTGCAGCGTTCAACCTCGCCATGGCCCTCGGGCTTTATGTGGTGAGATGGCGCCGCAAGAGAGCCAACCTCCCTGAACCCGAGTTCAAGGCGTACCATGTCGTTGTCATCTTCAACATCCTCATCCAACTTTACCTGCTGGTCATGCCATGGTACCCACCTGAGGGTGGCATGTACGCTGGCGACGTGAGCTTCTGGTACGGAACTTATATTGTGACTGGGATTGGAATGTAAGTGACTCCTTTTTATAGCCATATTCCCCGGCGCGGGCTAATAGTCTTCAAGTCTCATTCTTTGCGGTATTTACTACTGGGTTTGGGTTACTCTTCTCCCCAATTGGAAGGGATACAAGCTCCGCCAGGAGGTTGTTAGCCTCGGTGGTGGTGCGCAAACCCATCGCATCACAAAAGTTCCCGTTACCCAACTAGACGAGTGGGACGCTTCTCATGATGTAACCGGCCGCGCGCGTGGAGCGGAGGCAGGCGCAACCAGGGTTGAATCCGACTCTGGTTCAACAGAGAAGAATTAGTCTTAGTTCAATCGAGAATGTTTACAGAGGGCCGAGTGGTCTGTTATCCATTCGATAAGAGCAGTTCTTGCCAATCAATTTCGTATCCCTGAGCACGTGCGGCACATCAGCCCAGTTTTGTTCATGTTAATTGAGAAAGGAAAGTTTCCGCGAACCTGGCCTAGATATCAGATTCATAATTGTGGGCCTTGAACGAGACCACTTAGTCGCCCATAATTCCAAATTCACAGGCCAGCTTGGTGCACTGCTGTTGATGTTGTCGGGGCCCGCGCGTTCCGAGGCCCGTGACTGTTCCAACAGCCAAAATCAATGTGAGGGCAGCCTCAAAGTGACGTTGAAGCAAGCTAATGTTGCGTCCAGATAGCCTCCAAGAAATATATTGCTGCTAGATGCATAGAATACCCGTAGTCCAATAGCAGAGACCAAGCTTCTGGGAGCTTAGAATAGCGCAACTCTCATTTGTTTTGATGTTAGTGACTCTGGTCGGAATCACGTCCCAATACTACGATGAAAGCGCTAGAGCTTCGGCGTATATTTTGATGTCTTGCCAAACCAAAAAGTCTCTGTGTTGAGATTCAGTTCTGTTATAAAATATTTGGGCGGATATCAAGGACAGCCTGGAAACTTGACCGCGTACAAGTCCCCACCATATAACCGAGACTAGACAAATTGGAACTGGAGGCGAATAGTTCCAGAAAGGGGAATAATTTAGACACAAGGCCATTAATTCCGGCCATATGTTTGCCATCTCTGCCGATTGGTCCACGCCTAGGTTATTCTCCGTGTGGGCCAGGACAGGCTTGTGCATGAAACGCCGACCGAAGCATTTTATGGAGAAGATGGGGATCGCACATAACCAAGAGGCGGCGGCCAAATAAAAGTCCGCTTCTGCCACAAGCATCAAGACCTTGGTGAACAGGGTGAACTTCTTCTTAGCCCTCCAGTCGTCCAGATACTGTGAACATGCTTCGCAGCCGGGAATTGATCATGCGGATGAATGCAAGAATTCACAGCCAAAGTCGAATATTTGCGAGACACGACAAGAACTGATGCGAGCGTTCATGAGACACATGAAAGACTGATTCATGGACCATCGCAGCTTTCAGATATACTTTCCGGTGCGCGTACTCTTATGGACTCCGAAAGTCCGGTCGTAAAGTGGGGAGCCCGGAATGCGCCGAGCTCTCCCACTATCCGTGAAACGAAACCCCACTTGATCTGTTTGTCAATGAATACTTTAGTCCACCAGAATGGAATTAGTAGGTGCAACCTAACTGCATTTGACTCTAAATTCCAGTTTAGGACGTTTAGGCGTTGTGAACCTTGTCTTTGTGTAACAACGGGTGTGGTTGTCGTATTGGGTTTTTCTACATATTGGGCAGAATGCGTGCTAAGCTTGTTGCCGAGATTACGGAAATATCTTTTCTTTCTCTATACCAAAGCTTAATCAGTCTCTCGTTGTTCATGCGCCGCATTGACGTTGGTAGGGCAGTTGGGTAGTGCCATCGCCCGGATTATTAACAACGTTTCAGGGATCTTGACATAGGGAGGCAAGACGGCGAGGCATTCAAGGCGCTTTCCATTGTGCTCGACAGCACCCGGATTCAAAGGGCTCTGTTTGGAGATTCATGGGACATGGGTGGATGATGGTTCTGCGAAACTGGTGGTGGTTTCCATTCAGGGACTGTTTCCCCAGTAGCACGGCTCGGAACTGGGATACCTTTGCGAGAAAGCTCCACCCGAGAGAGAAAATACGTGGAAGCATGGGTCTTCGGCTGCCATCGGTTAACGGGGCCCGCGGAAAACTCTCTCGTAGAACTGTGTCGTAGTACTTGCTGACCCAATAACGTTCAAGATCAAGTGTAACCTACGGAACCAAGTTTCATCAATCTAGCCAAATTGAACCAATGCAAGCCCCGTTTCTCCAAATACCTTTTCCGCTCGCTTATAATACTCAAAATACCTTGTAGTCACTCACTAACAGCATTCAGCGGATGCAGTACGTGTCCGGAGGTTAACAACACAACATGACGCCTTCTGTCCGCTTACGTGCTGGGGCTGCCTGCACCAACTGTCGCAGCCAAAAGTCTAAGTGCAACGCGGAGCAAAAGGGAATTCCATGCACGGGATGTATCCGCAGAGGCTTGACCGACTGTCGCTTCGTGCCTACCACCCGTGGGAAGTACATACGCAAACTAAAAGGCCGCACGGCATCAACACCGTGGCCCAACACGCCACCGGAAAGCGCTGACCTTCAAGCCACCGTCACAGAGCCATATGGCCGATTTGAGTCACTACTGGTTAGTAATGCTGGTGAAAGTACCATCAACGCCCACAAAATCGAGTTTCCGATGCCCGATCTCATAGCAGCAAGTTCGTGCTCCAATTTCAGTCCAGGCCTCAGCCCAGGGACATTGAGTGAATACACGTCGGACGAAGATTCTTGGAACGGGCTGTTTCAGGCTTTCATAAAGGGCCGGTATCAGGAAAACTCTCTTGAGAGTACATCGCTTGCCTATCTCAACGAATCAGTTCCTCTCGCGCCCGGTATTGAGGACCTCGGTAATCGAGATTTTCAACTACAATACCCAAGCTCTCCGTCATCTATCCCTTCTCCTCTAGTATCCGACGGCAGGTTTCATCCCCCTCATGTTGGAAAAGATGAGCTATCGTTTCTTGAAGGAAAGCAGGCCTTCGAACTACCGCCCCCGACGCTATTCGACGACCTTTTGAATACGTTTGTCAACGACGTATACCCGTCATACCCTGTCGTCATCTTACAGGACTTCATAAGCCAGTGGAAGAATCAATCTATCCCTTGGGTTTTGTGCCACGCCGTGTGCCTCGTGGGAGCAGCATTCTGTGATGCACAAAAGCTGCACGTAGCGGGGTTTCCAAACAGAAAGGACGCCCTCGGGCAATTCTACAACAAGGCAAAACTGTTATTCGATTTTGGATACGAAAAGGACAAGGTTGTGCTCCTACAAACCGTCACATTATTGACATTCTGGCCCCACAAACCCGATGATTTGTGGATGTTCGACCATTGGATCAGCTTCGGCGTCACCCTATCCGAAAGTCTCGCCATTCATCGCTTACCTGGCGACTCAAATACGCAGGCCACCGACCGAGGACTCTTGAAGCGATTATGGTGGGTCTTGGTGATCCGAGATGCCTATGGAGCAGCACTATTCGGAAGGCCGCCTCGCACCAACTGGACGAACTGTGATGTTGAGCACGTTGCTGAAGAAGATTTCGCGCTTGACTTGGTCGATCCATCAAGTCTATTCAAAACGCAGCCTCTACAATATACTTTCTTCTCTCAAGCAGCAAAGCTCGCCATGATACTGCGCGAAATCATCGTGGATCGGTTGGAGACGGTGACGGGGCCAGAACGATGTACCAGCCGAACGACAACTCGGATGAAACTAAGCGAATGGCGTTCATCGCTTCCCGACAAACTAAACTGGGACATCAATCCAAGCTCCAGGGGCACATTTATAGCAACGCTGTCAATTCTCTACGACATGAATCTCATATTAATCAACACGCCGAAATCATCATCGAAAATCGACTCCCTCGACCCGAAATTGACAGACATTTCCATGAGCCAACACCCCCCCGCTACCTCCCAAATTATCTACGATGCAGCAGAGCGCATCATTGAATTAGCTGGTTCTTTGTCTCTGAAAGGCAACCTGAGCACCATGCCGCACGAGATATTCGCCGGGCTGCTCATTGCAGAAGCGGTATCCTACAAAAACATGTTTTCAGCGAACAAGGCCATTTCCGAGCTGAGCCGCTCCCAGGTCAACTACTGCCAAATGGTATTCAACGGAGCTCGGGGCTTTTGGGATCTTTCTTCGGCCGTTGTCCAGCTCTTCGGCTGCCTGCTCTCAAAACGAGACAACCCAGATTACTCGGGAAGCGTAGGAAAAGAACCAATGCTGAATGTATTTCTTCGGCTTGGACTCTTTGACGATTTAAATATCTGCTAGGGGAAGATGCAAATGACATTGATCCCTGCCTAAAACCGATGGCTCCTGTTAATGCTAGAAAAAGCAACAACGTTAATCAACATCTGTATTATTACATTCCAAAGGGGTTTTTTCTCTGTTAATGGAAGTGTTCACTGTCAACTTACTGTTTTCTTCTTCCTTTTCCTCTCGTTGTTTACTCTCCGATGCAAGACCGAGCGTGGCAGCACAATCTCTCACTATGCAAGTAACGATGATCCCAGTGGAGTTGCGGCTCCACACGCCGTCATGGTCCCGTGTCCGGCCCGCTCTTCTCCTACCCGTTGACCTGTCTATGATGTCAAAAGGTCGAAATCCTGTCGATGAGAGAACCAATGTCACGATGGTGACAACCTGTCGAGCGCAAAAAGTAGCGCAATGCTCCCACACCCAACTCGCAGCGGACCGTCGCCATGGAGCACTAGCCGTCAGCCCAACACCAACAACGGTTATCAGACGAGCCTTTACGTCATCTCCGGGGAGCGTGATAACTCCACAGTGACGCAAAGGAAAGAAAAAGAGGCTCTTTTGAGCCATTCTGAATAAGCATAGCAGCCAGATAACAATCCCGCACAGAGACCTTTTAGGATATTTAACAATACCAATGTCACGTCACGTCACACTTGACTCACCGTGCCGCCACCATATTCTGCAATCGCGCCTTCATTCACCAGCCAATGAATTGTCATATTTTTTTTCAATAATATCTTTTGGAATACTCGCGTCAACAGTCGGCGGACGAAATCCCCCGCACCAATGGCTCGCTCAAGCTCCTCAAGCAGCGTATCTACGCCAAGGTCGGGATCCCCGACCGGCCATGGCACCGACATCCCCGGAGACGGCCAAACCCTGTCCAACACCCGCCGCGCATCTCGGGAACCCCACACCGAAAGCTTCTTTGAGAGGAAAGCCGGAAAGGACGAGGAGTCGGAGGGCGGAGCCAGCCACGAGAGCCTCGCGGCCTCGAAGAGCGCACAACCGCAGTACACGCCCGACGGGAAGAGGATCATCACGGAGCAAGAGTGCGCGCATGTGCTCGGCTACGCGTGGCCGGCCTGGAAAAAGTGGACGCTGCTGTCGTCCATCTTTGCGGTGCAAATGTCCATGAACTTCAACACCAGCGTCTTCCCCAGCGCCGTCACGCCCATCAGCGAGGCCTTTCACGTGAGCGAGCAGGCCGTGCGGGCCGGTCAGTGTGCGTTTTTGGTCCTCTACGCGTTTGGCTGCGAGCTCTGGGCGCCCTGGAGCGAGGAATTTGGTCGGTGGAAGATCTTGCAGTAAGTAACAAAAAAGAAGCAGTCGTGCCCACGCCTCCGGGACTTTGACTTTGGCTTTTCAGGCGCGCTAACGATGGGCGATTTCTGCAGATGCTCGCTCTTTCTCGTCAACATTTGGCAGATCCTGGCAGCACTGGCCCCTAATTTCGGCAGCATAATTGTAGCTAGAGCCTTGGTATGTATTCCCCACGACACCAACATGGCGGCCCACCGCCCGCTTGGTGCAACCTAATTCTCGTCTAACTCCACTGTCTGCAGGGTGGTCTCAGTTCGGCCGGAGGCAGCGTGACGCTGGGCATGGTGGCCGACTTGTATCAGCCGGAAGAACAGCAGTGGGCCGTCCTTTTCGTTGTCCTCTCGTCCGTGGGCGGCACTTCGATAGGACCTGTGATTGGCGGGCCCATCCAGAAGTTCCTCCCGTGGTACTGGAACTTTTGGATCCAGCTCATCTTTGGCGCCGCTGTCCAGGCTGTCCACTTCTTCATGCCCGAGAGCCGTTCCACCATCATCATGGACAGAGAAGCCAAGCGACGACGCAGGAGCGGAGAGGATCCGAATGTGTACGGCCCCAATGAAGTAAAGAAGCCGCGCTTGTCCATGCACGAAGTCGGCATCACGTGGATTCGACCCTTTGAAATGTTCCTTCGCGAGCCCATCGTCTTGAGCTGCTCTTTGCTGTCGGGCTTCTCTGATGCCCTCATCTTTACCTTCCAGGAAGGCTTCAACCCTGTGTTCGAGCAGTGGGGATTCGGCACGCTCGAGAAGGCCTGGGCGTTTATCCCCATCAACATTGGCTATCTCATTGCCTACCTGTCGTACATTCCCTGGATCACCCGTGACCATCACATCATCAAATCCAAGGGCCCCGATGCCTTATCTCCCGAGCATAGGCTGAAGTGGCTCTTGTACCTAGCCCCACTCGAAACAATTGGTCTTTTTGGCTTCGCGTGGACATCCCTCGGCCCGCCTGAGTCGCACTGGATCGCGCCCATGATTTTTTCGTGCTTGATTGCCATTGCCAATTTTGCAATCTACATGTCGACTGTGGATTACATGATTGCAGCCTGTAAGTACCGCCCCTCCCTCGTCAACCTTTTCCATCATATGCTGACCGAACTTGTTGTGACAGATGGACCTTACTCGGCTTCGGCAACGGGCGGCAACGGATTCGCGCGAGACTTTTTGGCTGGCATTGCCGCCATGTACTCGACTCCCCTGTACGAAAACATTGGAGGCGAGTATCGCCTTGAATATGCCAGCACCATTCTGGCGTGCCTTGCTTTTGCCGTCACGATACCCATTTACATCATTTATTGGAAGGGCCCGGTTATTCGCGAAAAATCCAAATTTGCCATGTCTCTGGATGCTGATCGCCGGGCAAATCGTGGTGCTCAAGTTGCCACAGTGCCGGAAGAGCAGCTAGAGCCCAAGAATTTATAGATGGATGGGAGTATTGTGGTTGTAAGAGATAGAAAGTCCGAACCAATGCAGCAAACTTGGAATTTCCCATATTAGCCATGGTCGAGCTTTCTCTATTGTATTTATATCAAAATTGTACACGTGAAAATACACATCATATCAGATGATTACCAATATCATCAATATGCTATTCCAAAAGAATGTCTACGTCATTTGCATGTGTTTACCCTAGAGCAAGTCGCGACTCCACGTGGATCCCTAGGACCGCGTTCGTGTTGAATCATCGGCCAGGCTAAAATGGTCGGATCCGACAAAATCAAGATTTTCCCAGCCCCTCAAAAAGGAAGGGAATGTGATGAAGTACGAGCCCTTGACAAACACATAGCCTACTGACATGAGAAAAACCGCGTTGAAATGTGTCACACGGTGTGACAAATGGGGGTGCCCCGTTGGCTTAGCCACACAATTGTGGCTGTGGCGCAGCACCGTTGAAAATAAGCAAGGTTGCATTCGTCCACGATGAACCCAGACGCCACAGGCCAGCAGATGCGAAACAGCTGCAGAGAAAAAGTGGTGCTTTCAACATGCAGCTACTCACATCGTGCAGTATTACCAGGGAATGACAAAGGATGAAAGGGGCAAGATGTTATTTTCAAGAAAGCACATCATCGTCCAGAAAACCCGATGGGGAACGGCGCATTTCGCTATGCGGCATTTAAATTGATTCTGACAAAAAACGGCTGGACGACGTGAGACGCACGCATTTCTACGGATACGCTATGATGAAAAACCAGATGTGCCGCGACCAGACACGCTTCGTCCCTGCTTCAACTGAGAAACTTCTTTTCTCAAGCGGCCGTTTTCCTCCTCCAGCTCCTCGATCCGGTGCTGCAGCGCCTCGCCCTGCTCCTGGGCGCCGAGGCTGAGCTCCTCCATAATCTTGGTCACGCGCCAGAGACGCATGACGACGATGAGGGAGGCGATCTCTTCAATGATGCCCACCAGGACGACGTCGACAACGAAGCTGGAAAGGACGATGAAGGCGTCAAAGCAGTGGAACCACGAGTGGAAGTACCTGGCCCCTCGTCAGTAACGGCGCCCGTAAACTTTTTGCATCTGGTCAAACTTACCCCCAGCCGAATGCCCACACAGAGGCAATCAGTTCAGCCATGAAAAGGCACGAAAACACCAGCCCCGTAGAGCCCAGGATGCCCAGAGCGAGGTCCCAGTCCGGACCGGATTTCCCTTGCTCGCATTTGAACAGGCGCACGATGAAGTCTATTCGTCGTCAGCTCTGCGCACGCAAACCGGCCAAGGCGCTGTGCTCACCGGCAATCATGCCCAACACATCCAGCGACACTAGGGTGAGGATCAGATAGTGGCCGTACTTGGACGAGAGGAACCGCGAAACCTTGTCCTTGGTGGACCGGACGTGCCAAGGATCAACATCGAGCGGGTGCGGATGCCAGTTCTGCAGGTTGACCGAGAAGCTCCGCAGCGGCGCACGGTAATCCAGCAGCGACTGCTCCTCGTCCCCGCCGTGCCTCTGCTGCGCGCTGGGTGAAGGCATATTGCGCGCGCAAGGTTCTGCCTCGTTATGGTGTAGATGCAGAGTTTGAGCGTCGACTCTGGCCAGCCATGGAATCGACGGATGGTGTTGTGACTCGTCTTGTGAGCCAGGCCAGCTGAGGCAGCACAGTAAGACGGAAGCGGGGTCAGCCGCCCCTAGCGCTGAAACTGCGCGCCGTGGCTGCCAACGGTCCAACTGATCCTTCCCGTGCTTCAATACGACTTTGGTCTTTTTTGGGGTTTGGAACTTTCTTCAAAATGTAGGAGTAGAGCCTATTTGGAGCCATGTTGCCAGCTGGCCAGCTCTGAGAGCGGGCGCATTAAAGCGAGGTCTTGCGTGATGCGTGTCTTCTCGTTCTTCGAGGAGTCCAAGAATTTGAGGCGATTGACTTTGTGGTGCAGTTGGCTACAGTATGAAATACTTTGTGGTCGTCAAGGCTCATACTGCTTTGAATGACAAATGACGGATGCACCATGGCGGGTTAACCGAAGAGAAGGGAATCATCGGGGTTACTCCCGTCAATAAATGCCACCCTTGCCCAGTTGCCACAAAGAAATGGCAATTTTTGGCAAGATTTCTCTGTACGAATTGCTCACCATGGCTCATCCAAACCGGACCGTTCTTGGACTTTTGTCCTGCCTGTCGTTCCTGTGCTTTGCCTCGGCCGCAGCAAACACGGAATTCACCGCAGTACTTGCATCGTCAACCAAGACAGACACGCAAATCGGCACTGCGACTGCATCTCTTACCACCAACACTGCTGAGGCAATCGAAGCTACCTTCGTGACCAAGGTCCATGTGATTCCTGTGTCTGCCAAAATCGCTACAGCGTGAGTAGCCTCACGAGTCTAGAAACAGTTTGAGGTATGAGAGCGACATTGCTAACCACTTCAACAAGACCCGTCGGCATCCCTCATGCAGCACCTAAGCGCAACTTGGGGCCTCTCATCGTGGGAGGCGGGTACCCCGATTTCCCCATCACGAGCATGCCGCCTCGCTGGTACAAGCGGGCCGAGTCAACCAAATCTCACGACGACGACGACGAAGCAGAGTTGACGCTGACCACCACTGTCACGGCTACGAGCATAGTGACTGAAGAGGTAACCGAAACTGTAGAGGTGACCGAGACTGTACAGCAACAAGAAAATACAACATCCGACGTAGCGACTACTACTTCAATACACATGGTCACCGCCACCACCACTGCCACGGTGACATCGACAAAGACACACACAGAGACACACATTGACTTCATCACCGTGACCCCAAGCCGCACAGCAACCGAAACCACCAGTGAAACTGGAACAAGCACAACATCAACCGCGACCAAGGCTGCTTCTGGCGCAATCGTCTTTACCAAGGTTGACCTTCCCGGCAACGACTGCGTCTACGCCGACTACTACGACTTTCGCCCCGTCAACGGCAGTTCCGTGGACATGTTCAAGGCGGGCGTTGAAGAATGCCAAATGAGGTGCAGGGATGACCCCAAGTGCAAGTTCTTCCTGGTCCTCAAGCTCAACCCAAACAAGGCAAGGGGTAAATCGGGCGTTAGCTGCCAGTTGAGCTCGGTCCCTTACGACGAGAACAATGTGCAATGCGGCTACATGAATAGTTTCTGCACGGCCTACAAGAAGGAGGAGGCGGATTGAGCTTCAAAGTGACGGAGAGGTCCGGCTCAGCATTTCTTCTTTGTTTCATCGAGAAGCTACTACTTGCCTTGATGGCACCAAGCAGAAGCCTCGAGGAAGACTGGTCGGAGGTTCAATGGTGAGAGTAGCTTAAGAAATTGACACGCATTGGACGACTCTAAACTTGAGACTGTAAATTATTGCCATCGCGAACCCACAATTTGTGCACTTCTAGATTCTCTAAGATCTATAAAAGATTGAGCCATAGATTCTATTGCATTTCGTTCCACCACACAAAATTAGTGGGATTATCTCCCCAACAAACATGCATTGTCATCAACCAACTCAAACAAGCGAGGTATTTCCCACGGACATTTCCTGACCAAACGTCTCCAATAACCAACCAAATCCCTCTAGAGTATCAACCTGAAAGTACTTTGCTAGTGTAAAGTCACCAAAAACATCAGCAAGGCCATGCGGCACTCCTGGAAACACACCCAGCTTTGTTTGCACCCCGTTCTTCCGCAGCACCTTCTTGTACACCAAACCATCATCCCTCGCGGATCTTGCCCGCAAGCCTGAAAGTAGACGGGAGGCAGATGCTAGTGGGCATTTTCAGCATTGAAGGGTGAGTATTGAGGGGAAGACACGTCGGGCACATATGCCGTGTCGATAAAGCCCAAAGCCCTTTGGTCAATTATGAGGTTGTTGGTATTCTGCTCCCTTGAAACCCAGACATTTTTGAGGCAATCGGGAACCATGGCCGCGTCTTCAATTTTCGGATAGCTCCAACAACCGAAATCCGGTTCGTCGCATGCGAATGTCGGTTCAAGCGGTGCGAATCCCGGCCCAAACTCTATGAATTCCGCGCCGCGCTACGCCATCAGAACCACAGCCTCAACATGGCAAGGGGCACCCTGCAAGCTGGCATTGTTGCCCCTCAATTTCAACAGCTAGTGCGGCTTGGATGTCTTTGAGTCCAGCGTCAGGGGAATTTTCGTCTCTTCTTTTGGCATTGGTAATACCTGCACACCTGAGGGCTCAGAGGAGCCAGATATCAGCTTTCTTCGCTGCCCCTTAACCTGCCTGTTGTCGATTTCAAACAAGCCCCCAATTGCTTCTTTTGAATGCTGCTGCTGAGGTGCTAACTGATAACATCCTCGGCTGAACGCGACGACTGAGCCATGACAGACAAGAGTTCTGTCAACCCCACGCTAGGATTGGACAAGCCAATGCCGGGTTTGGCTTGCACCGCCTGCCGGAACCGCAGAATCAAGTGCGACCGCAATGTGCCCTGTTCAAATTGCACCAAGGTTCGAGCCTACTTTCCCAACCCCTCCGCTATTCAATCCAATTCGTCTTCTCCCGCGTATCCTATCTGACTTTTTAGACAAACGCCAGATGCATGCCAAGTCTGCCGGTGACGGTTCGAAAACGTCGACAACAGAACCGTGAGATCGGTGAACGATTGACCCGATGCGAATCCTTGCTCAAAGAGTGCGCCGAGTTGATGACTCCTAAACCGGCAGAGTCAGCGACCCCATCGTCGGCAGCCCGAAAGCCAGAACAGGACCAAAATGTATGGAGGCCGCGAGGAAAGCTGGTTAGGGAAGGACACGGCGCTGCAAGATTCGTAGACAGCAGCGTCTGGGCAGGACTTCTCGACGAGGTGAGCCACCCGAATGACCAACAGACCTGTCAACGCTGATATGTAGTGCAAGCTTCAAACCATAAGACAGATGGTTAAGGCGAATAAACGGGACGAACCGACAAATTCTGAACGAGAAGAGGCAGGTCTCGTCTCCGAGACGATATTTCCGGGCTCACATGAACCAACACAGCTTGCAACAGAGTTTCGGCCAAGTCCTGTCCAAGTCTTCCAATTATGGCAGCTTTTCCTTGACCGTGTAAATCCCCTCGTCAAGATTGTTCATGTTCCAACTCTGCAGCCGCATGTTGCGGAGGCAGCAACAAACATGAACCATGTCCCCATCCAATACCAGGGCCTTCTCTTTGCCATTTTCACAATGGCTGCCGTGTCCCTGTCAGAAACAGAGAGTGTCAAAATTTTAGGAATGCCGCGGGACAAGGCTATTGCTGCGTACACCTCAGGCACAGAAGAGGTGCTAGCTGGTCTCAATTTCCTAGAAAACTTTGAAATGACGGTCCTCCAAACTCTCTTGCTGTATCTGGTATGCAAATTTCGTCCACCTTTTCTTCTTTTGTTTTAGAACGATACTGACTTAATGGCTGGGGCGGCAGTTTTCGTTGCATAACCGTTATGATAGACATGCTGCTTGGATTTTGAGCGGCGTCGTGGTGCGCATTGCTCAGAAAATGGGCTATCACCGGGATGGCGAGCAGCTGGGGCTCCCGCCTTTTGAGACGGAAATGCGGAGGCGGATATGGTGGCAGATCATGGTGCAAGATGCAAAGATTGCACTCATGTCAGGCCTGAATGATTCGATGCTGCCTACCGGATGGAACACCAAACCACCGCAGAACCTCAACGATGCCGACTTGTTCTCTGAAGCTACAGAGCCCACAAAGCCGCGTCGAGGTCCGACTGAGATGGGCTTTTGCCTGCTCGTCTACGAAATCACCAGGTTCATGATTGCAGCTGATGGGATTCATGCAACTTTAGACTTGGAAAAGAGCATGGAAAATGACACGGCAAACGTTCAAGAGAAGCCACATCTTGGTCAGCTTGAAAGGTACCGTGCTCTCGTGGAGAAGCTAGACGGCGACTTGGCCATGATTGAGGCTCAATACATTCGTGTCGCTGCAGGTCCTGCTCACGCGGCTGCGCTCACGATGCGGCCCATGGTTATTGGTAAATTGAGGGAGATGCTGGTGCCCATGGACCAGCAACCCGAGCTAGGTACCGAGATTCTCGATGCCAGTGACAACTGGTTCAAGAAGATGGTCCTGAGCAATGAGCAAAACATCAAGCCTTACGAATCAATGTCGGAGAAGGGTTTCTTCTGGTTTTGCAAGCTCCACTTCCAACCCAGCTTCTTCGCCGCCATAACCGGGGCATTGTGTCGCCGTCCCGCAGGCTCCATTGCCGATCGTGCCTGGCGTGTTGTGGAAAAGGTCTACAGCTATCACTTGGAACTATTTGACATGGCGCGGAAGCCATCTTGCGCTCAGGCGCAGATTACTCTGCGTGCCTGGGCGGCCCGTGAGGAGGCATATGCCAACACGGGACTTGTAATCGAACTCCCTCCGTTTATTCATCAGCTTCGGGAATGTGGTGGCTCGGTGGATTCTCAGCATCTGGATCCTGTGCCACAGCCCTGGTCAGTCTTGAAAATGCTGCTGCCATCGACAACGAGAGACCTTGATCCAACCTTTGGCACTGAAATGGATATGTTGGCCTTGGACGGTCGTATACCGGATGGCAATCTCATCCCTTATGGTGGGACATCCCAAAACTCGGCGTACGGATTCCATGCAGAAAGATAGAATATGTGGTGGACCTCCTTCTTCTCCTTTATATTTCTTGCCATGAAAGTTTACTCCGGGCCCCAAACATTCTATATTGATTCGTATGACAATTTAGGCAGAAGTGAGGGGACGCCCTCAGCCAATACGGCTACTGAAGAGCCACGTAAAATGAGAATAAGGTGACAATAATGATGTATCTGCAACACTATATGCATTAAAAATGTGAGAATGTTCGACGAAAACTGTGGCGATTTTCGAATCTTCATGTTCAGTAGTCGTAGTCTGGTGGTTTGCCTCTGATGTTTCATCATGTGGGGTGCTCGAGGTCGTGGGGCACAACGATCGACACGTACATTCTCCAACTCTCCCCCCATGCTGAAACCCGAGCTTGGCGACAACCAAGGCTATAAATGGTCCATGCAGGTTCTCGTATCCTTCCCCCGAGCATTCCATATTTACTTTTGATTCGCGTGAATACGCGCTTGGCCACGTGAAACATGTCATCGATTATCCATCCCTCAATTGGCAACGTCACGGGCGTCCCGGGGGACGGCTGTGTACAGTTCCTCGGCATAAATTACGGCGTGCTAAAGGATGCGTTTGCCACGGCCGAGCCCGTCCAGTATGACAAGAGTGACCTCGATGCAACAAAGTATGGGTACGTATGACCGCATCATCATCATTTAGCAAGGAAGGCAACATGGACATGGAACTTACGGCAAAATGCAGACCACAGGTTGTTAGCCCGCCAATGGGCGTGGACATTGAATTCAGCTTCATTCAGCGCGAGTTGCCAAAGCCAGAATCCCCAGGCATTAGCCATGTGGATGGTCTCAATTTGAACATCACCGTTCCTAGTCTAGGCGGCAAGGCGGGCAATTCCAAAGGCCTTCCGGTTTTGGTTTTTTTCCATGGAGGAGGCTATAGTCTGGGTGGAAACTGGTGGCCACATTACAACATGGCAAAGCTGGTAAAAATGTCTGCCGACTTGGGCAAGCCCATCATTGGTGTCAACATCAATTACCGACTGGGATGCCCCGGATTCCTTACCTCGCCCGAGCTACGAGAGGCTGGTTACAAGCCGAACAATGGGCTTGATGATCAGCGCGTTGCGCTCCGATGGATCAAAGAATACATTGGCGGCTTTGGCGGTGACGGCGAAAATGTCACCCTCATGGGCCAGAGCGCTGGTGGAGGTAAGAATTTCCCCTGCAAGATCACAGAGGCGCTCTCCGTTATCTGTAAAGATCGGAAACTAATACGGTAATTTTTATCTTGCTTTAGTATCGGCCGGTTACCTTCTGTTTTCAGAGGAACCTCTTGCCAAGCAACTTGTTTGTCTAGGTGGATCACCGCCTTTATTGGGGCAATTACCCATCGAGGCTGCCGATCAAATCTCAAAACAAGTCTTTGGGCTTCTCGGGCTTCAAGACGTGCCGCCAGCTGAGCTGGCCCAGCGTCTATTGGAAATTCCCGCTGAGGACTTTTTGAAAAAGATACCCCCGACTATACCATCTCTGCCAGTGATTGATGGAGATATAATACCCGCTCAGTTCACGTACAAGACACTCCAAGAATATATACCTGAGACACCTGGGGCAAAGTGGGTGGACAGAATCGTGATGGAATATTCTAAGCTCGATGTGAGTCGCTTATGTTACATGTAGAAACAACACCAGGGTTTACTAATTTGTTTCTTAGGGAAGCATTATGGGTTACATGGGCCTGCTTGCTCGAAAAAGCGGTATAGGCGCTGCGTTCCGAGCCCAGGTGGCCAAGTCGTTGCACGATTTCCCCGAGGTGGCAAAATCACTTCTTGCTCATTATTCTCTCTCAGAGAATCTGGAAACTCCTCTCACTGATGAAGAAGCATTGCGAAGTATTTTGAAATTTATTTCGGATATTAGCTTTTTCTTACCGGCCATGAAACTAGCGCAAAAGTTCCCAAAACCTTCATATCTGGTGTCATTCAATGAGCCAAACCCATGGGACGGCCCTTTCAAGGGTGAAGCATCCCATATTCTGGATGTCGCCTTCCTGTTTCAAAACTACAACGATCAACTTGACAGCGCGCAAAGGACGACTGCTGAAACCTTTGGAGCAGACATTATTTCGTTTGTCAATGGCATGGCGCCCTGGAAAGAGTTCAATGGTGGTGAGTATGGCGTGGCTTCGTATGCGAATGGTGTAAAGGGTTACAGCGAGTTGCCCCATACAGAGCAGATAGGATGGAGTGACTTCATCATTAAGCTAGTTGAAGATGAGAATGGTCCAGGAATGGAGAGACTTGTCCAAGTATATATGGACTTTATAGTTGGATAGACTAAGGATGAGGTCAGAATTCCTTGGACATCCACAGATGCCGGTGGCAGTTAGATTAGTTTCTTTACAAAACAATGCATGCCACCTTTCAGAATCACCAACCCCTCAGCCCCCTCTTTTCGCTTTTGCCTGATGTTCAAGTTCCAGTCGCGCAGAACCCAATCGATGGAACCCTTTTATCTCTCAATACTACCTGGCGTATGTGATACAACCACATTTTCACGGGTACAATTTCCCGCATTGTGATTGCATGTGAAGAATGCATGAGACTAGAGTGCAATTTCCTTTTAAAAAAAAGAAATCAATATTGGTCTTGTAATATCTTTGTACTATTTCCTTCACGTTTGTGAATTTCATTTCACTTCTACGCAAAATCTGTTCAAACCTCGACTAATGATGTTTGTGTTAATAGAAACACTTGCACTTCGCAAGGCAAGCCAAATGGTCCGTCCATGAAACAACTTTCAGATTCTCCACCGCGAAGCAATTGTGAGCGTAATGTTTCAGAATGTGGGGAGTGGGGTTGCCCTTGGTGGAGGTGGGGTTTATACGTGCACACCACCACAGCATCTGCAAGATTGCCTCATAGACGAGGATAGAAGACTCGTAACATTAGGAATAAATACATTACTCTTCCCTAAAAGAAAAGAAGAACACTATGATGATTCATTTCAAGTTCACAATATGTTGAAACAGGACCTTACTCTGCCCTTTGCGATGGACCCTCTCCTTGACAGAGTCCGAAGCTTGAGCTTTGACAAGCCAAGCGAAATAATGTCTTTGCTGCCACTTCTTGCTGGGGGTCTATTCATGACTTACTTTCTATACCTTACCTTTTTCCACCCACTGCGTAACATTCCAGGCCCGTTCCTCGCCAAGTACACCGAGCTCTGGCGAACTGCCAAGTATTTCAAAGGGAACTGGCACCAGGACATCGTGGACCTGCATGCGCGCTACGGGCCGGTAGTTCGAGTATCGCCCAACGAGGTCAGTGTTGTGGACAAGAATGGCCTCACTGAAGTATTCGGTCATGGCAAGGGAACAAAAAAGGTAAGTTAAGTGCTATTTGAATGCTCTTTCAAACTCTCGCTCAATCCCACCTGTAGACATCTTGGTACGAGACATGGAATACGCCTGATGGCGATTTTTCTGTAAGTTTGAGATGAAAGCCTTCGAGTTTTGCCCATTACTTATTTGTCAGTTTTTCAATGCCACACACCCACCGCAACATGCCTTTCTGCGAAAAAGAGTGGCGGGAGTCTACTCCATGTCAAGTCTCTTGTCGCTGGAGAACGAAATTGGAGAAGTCGAAGCTGCCGTCTGGGAAAAGTTCGACAAGTATGCTAGAGAGAGAAGGCCCATCAACATGCATGATTGGGCATCCTACTTTGCATTTGACATTGTCGGAAGGCTTACTCTTGGCTCGCCCATCGGGTTTGTCAAAACGGAGAAGGATAGCTTGCAGCTGATCAAGGCAATCCACACGGCATTCTATCAAACGTCCAATATGGGATATCTCCCCGGACAATCGAAATGGGTAAATAGCACCATCGGAAGATTCCTTTTGAAGGCGGTTACCCGTGGAAAGTTGGTCTCTTTGGCCGAGTTTGAGAAGTGGAGCTTTGAGCAGATTATGAAGCGATTGAACGAGCCGGAGGGCGTGGATCGAAAGAGGGACATGCTTGACCATTTCATTGACATGAAAGAACCCGACGGTTCCAAGGCCACTCTCAGATCCGTCTTCTTGGAGGTGGCCAACATTATTGGGGCGGGGGCTGACACAACTTCAATTGGCGTCCGAACCGTCCTCGCACAGCTAATTTTCCACCCGGAACACTACCTCAAGGTGCGCGAAGAGGTCGACAAGGCCTTTGAGCAAGGCTTCCAAAAGCTGGACCATGGCGAAGTCCCTTATGCTGTTGCCGAGAAGCTCACATTCCTCAACGCCTGTGTCAAGGAGGCGCTGAGGCTGCACCCCAGTATTGTGTGGCAGCTGCCCCGAGAAACCCCAGCAAGTGGGATCCATATTGCAGGGCACTACATGGCACCCGGAACAACCATCGGCATTAGCCCGGTATCTCAGAATCGTGACAAATCTGTTTTCGGGCCTGATGCAGATGAATGGAACCCAGATCGGTGGATTCCCACAAAAGACCACACCGAAGCTGATATCAGACAGATGGACAAGTACAACACAACGGTAATATGCCCCTCATCTCCGCAACATCTAGTGTCTTTCTTCTTCTTCTTTTTCCTTTTGCTGACAGCCTGGTTATTTGCAGTTTGGCTACGGCGCACGCACCTGCATAGGACGCAATTTGGCCATGATTGAGATTTTGAAGTTCATTGCGGGCTTCGTTCGGCGCTATGATGCAGAGTTTGTGAACAAGGAGAGACCCTTTGTTGTGAAATCGCAGTGGTTTTCCTACCAAGAAGACATGTATCTTGACTTGAAGTTGCGGCAACCGTGATGTGGTGTCCGCAATTTGCTGGACCAGAAAGCTTTATTGTACTATTATCCATACACCATCCCTGAATTTTGCAGAAAGCCTCTAGCACTGAATTTCTAGTTGGTTCATTGGCCATTTTGAAGCAGATTGGATTTGCAACTTCGGAGCCAAGCTTTTTTCGTGGCATATGCGGCTGGTCAACTTCATTTTGTGCGAAACAGCCTTTTTTCAAGCAGAGTTGACTTAGCTACTTGCTTGAGCTTTTCTTCTTCTTGGTTTAAAAAAGGCAATTTAAATATTACTCGTCAGCTCCCATATTGCCGGCTAGGGAAAAGGTGAAGCGACGCTCCTCGAATGCGGAGTGCAGTGGTGGCCTATCCCGTTCGACATTAGCTGTCTCCATTTAAATATTCCTCTCCAAATAAATCGGAACCTAGCGTTAAATTATCCTTCTCGGAAATATCGACGGCGCCCTTAGGGCAACGAAAACGCAAGAAGGCGGAACAGGAAGGTGGAGACATTCTGAGGTGCTGATTTCTTTGACTTCTTTTTAGCGTTTTAGACATAGCATGCCCAAACACTATCCCCGAACAGTTCACTCAATAGACAAATAGTAAGGAGGCAAGGTTTTGTTTCATTTTGGCTTAAATCAGTGTAGCACATTACTCATTGGAAATGCTGTAAAAGTCTCGCAGAATCCAAACAATGAGAGGATCCGTTAAGGTTTTCATGCCCGAGGCTCCATAATGTCTAGATGGTTTTGCATAGGAAGAACCAATGAAGTTTAAATTGTTAGCACAAAAGAAAAACGTTGTGCCCACAAGGAGCTTTCCAAATATGTATTTAGCCTAAAAATCGCCCACTTGGACAACAGTAGAAATTGTTTTTTTTTCTGTTGCCCAAACGACGATATCCTCAATTCGGACCCCGTTGGCTCCGAAACCCCGAGCCCGTGCGCCTCCCACGTCACCGTGCTTTTCCTGGTGTCATGATCAGCAACAGCGACCCGACGATCTTCATCGTGGCCACGCATGGGCCCAACAGAGCAAGTAAGGACAAGAAACAGTCAAAACAGTTGCCTGTGTTCCGTTGCCAAGAAGAACTCTGGCTCGACAATGCCGAAATTGCAAAGTTACGAAAACTCGGCGGTGTGGACCACGTGGCGAAGGAAACGCAAAGGCTCGGGATGTGGCTTTGACTTTCACTAAAGCTCGGGCGGGTGGACGTGCAGATGGAGGATGCATGATTTACTAACCGTCATCCACATAGGCGGCATCCCGACCTATCCCCATGCAACAACGTTGCTCCCTTTTGGAGCCCCATCAGCATGTTGTTCCGACTGGTCCGCGGCGGTGGGTATCTCCAATTATTTTGCCTTTGTACGCAAAATACAGGGATTTACGGCACGACCTATCGGATATCTCGCACTTTTCCTCAAACAGAATCATGTGTCAGCGGAGGTACATATGTCTGTCGTCGTATCGACGGAACTCGTCATTGGGACCCCGCAAAGTCCCGTCAATTTGATGATTCCCTTGCTTCTTCTCCAGACGGCTTGCCGCCATCCTCTTTGACCCCATGTTGCTCTCATGTCGAATACCGTAACAAACCTAGTGCCGGGACTGGGTCCTCGCTCACCTCGCCAGTACACATGTAGCCACTGTGGAAAAGTCTTCAAACGCAGCGAGCACTGCAGTCGCCATGAGCGTAGCCATACCCGTGAACGGCCATTTTCATGCCGCTATTGTGGCAGGTCCTACGCTAGGAAGTAGGTCGATTGGTTGTTGTCGCCATTGGATTGCTAATGAACCATGTCTATAGAGACCTTGTAACGAGACACGAGCGAACGCTTCACGCTGACCACGTTTCTGGCGTCGGCAACGCGTCATCAGTAGCTGCCTCAACTGGCCAGAACGGTGAAAGCTTGCAACAATGTCTCAACCCCCAGGATGGGCCACCATCAGTACAGGCCTCCGAACCCCCATCAGCAAGTCAGCACAGCATAAGAGCTTCTTGTGCACCATCTCCGTCATCAGATGGCGACATTCCAATGGAAAATGGTTCCTCAGACAATCTCATTTGGGACGTAGAGCCCCATCAGCAAATGCAGACCACCCCCCATTCATTACCAACCCCCACATCCGCTAGAGCGGAAATACAACACTCGAATGAAATTCAACAGGATTTCGATCTGTACTATCTAGGTTCACCTCTAGCCGTGGAATTTCCTCAACACCACCAATCGTTACAAGCTGGCCTGGATAGTGATAATCAGTTCGCATCTGCGAAAGAACCACAACCATTGCCTCGGGAGAGTCAAAATGGCCAACCAATCAACACATCTCAACACCTCGGGGAGGTCCAGGAATTGGTCCCTCAGGACTTGTTCCCAAACATGCCATTCCTAGACTTCATGCCCACATTAGACACGTCACTTGAACCTCTTCCTGGCCCTTCTGATATTGATGCTTCAAATTGGTTGGAATTTTCGAATATATCTCCTGTCGGCTCAGAAAGCTCTGCCCCTCCCAATGGACTCACGTCACAAACCTCCCCATCTTTCCAAGACAATACCTGCTCGCAGCACCCTCATAACAAAAGCGGTTCTTCAGAGCGTTTCCCTTGCATCCTTGACAAGCCCCGCTTCTCACATCCCAAGTTTGTTGTATGTGACAAGGCATACGATTCAATTCGTAAAAGCCTATCTGAGCATCTCTTGCTACAAGAAACAGCTGATGAAATACCCTCAGCCAAACTCTGCCAATCCTTTCTGGCAAGTTATATGAAGTCTTTCCAACACCACTTGCCGATTATTCATCCCCCAAGCTTTCGCTTGTACACCACTCCAGGCCCGCTGATCCTAGCCATGTGCAGTATTGGTGCGTTATTTCGACTTGATCGAACCCGTGCAAGGCGACTGTATGACATCGCTACACGGGCTATCATATCAGTACGTTTATGATTAGGGGGCTATAAATGGATGAGCAAAAGAAAAACAGGTTATTAACATTCTTTTATTTCAATAGATTATCACTCCTGTTGATTGTGAGATCACAGACACAGATGAATTTCCGCTTTGGTTTGCGCAAACAAAGCTGCTCTTGACTTATTATAGTATATTTTGTGGCGAACAGGGCTTATTATCGTCTTCAATAAGCGACCGTGGATTTTATACTCTGGTAAGTTCCGAAATGAATTAGAGATTCTGACAAGTACATTTGCCAGTCCTGACTTATCACGTTCCCTCCAGCTCTACGAAAAGAAGCGAATTTCCCTTCAACAGACAAGCAGGCCACTCTCTGAGATGAGCTGGGAAGATTGGATACAGCGAGAGTCTTGGAAAAGAGTCCTGGCTGGTATTTACGTCATCAGCACCCTCAACATGGTCATCTACGTCATGAACCCATCTTTCAACGCTGCGCGAGACTTGGAGATTGAGTTGTTGGCCGACGAGGGGCTTTGGAACGCCACATCAGAAAAGATGTGGCGAGACCTGCAGGCCCATTGCGATAAACAAGACGGCCAAACCATCAAAGCCGTGCTCGCGGACATCATATCGCAAGATGCCCACCAACAAACCGGCAACGCGTATTCCATTACCCCCTTCTCGGCTTTGCTCGTCATGCACGCCATTGTCGTACATATCTGGCAGCTGATTCAAGTTGCGCAAGCTCTGGCGCCAGATCCCTTCGCATCCACCTCGGGGTCCGATCTGCTCGGCTCGTCGCTGATCACGAGGGCTATGCAGTCGCTCAAGAGATGCCAGGAACTATTAAAACACTCGCAGAACAAAGAACACTACCTGGACGATGATACCGATGCGTCATTGGTATTTGATTGCCATGCGCTCCTACGGATTGCATACACAAAGCTGTTCAGCACAGCCATTGATTTCGACAACATTTATACAATTGCGGCCGACTGGTCTAGCATGGACGCCTCCCTCTCCGAATTTGCCGCCAAAAAGCTTGAAAGAAGCCCTTACCTACTCGAGGCTGTCGAAATATGCGTAGAGGGCTTTCGCATATCCATGAACCCAGGTGCCATGCTGGTGCGTACAAAAGCTGCATTCTGCTGGAGCATTGAACATGCAATAGCAGCATGGGTAAGTTGTGCGTATACCTCGAGGCTCGGATGATTGGTTTGGCCAGCCTAGCTAATGTCCGCTGGTGTAGCGTTGCTCATGACCAAATGGGTTCACTCTGTCGAAATTGATCTCTTGTGCGACACGATGCCGACGCCTGCCGAGAGTCGGTTGTTTCAGTCGATGAAGGGCATGATGGAAGAAATTGAGTGGGACATGAAACCGAGCAAATCGCTTGCGGCCGGGCTGGCAAAGACCTGGAGTTCATCCATGTACGATGTAAGATGACCAATCCCTACAAAATGGACTATCTCACATCTCTTAGGTATGGGTATGGGGTCTCTTGCCTCGTTTGGCAACTCTGTTGGGCCGGCTAGCAACGGCATACGAGTTGGACAATGAAGCTCATCGCCAGGAATAATGAAGCCACAAGACAAATGTGTACCAACGCAATGGTGACAATATTGTCAGAATTTTATCTAGCCATCACATTATCCACTGTGAAACCGATGGTTCATATTTTCTTGTTTCATCGCGGGATCCACACTGCAGCGTTGGCATATGTAGGGTAGGCAGCCCAAGGCTCCTAGACTTGAGCCATTCTGTGAGTCACTTTATCAATATTATTAACCGTAGGTTCATTTTATGAATTAAACACAATGGTAATTGGAAATATGTTTATTTTTGGCACATTTGACTCACGTGTCTGGTCTTGGTTGACTCTTGATACTCAATGACCGACCAGTTTCCTTATCAGAACCCTCATTACCAACAAAACCAAGTCAAGCAGCTTAAAATGGCCTGGATGCCTCGAGCTGTTGCAGATATCAATTAAGAGGATAACATTACTGATAACAGCGACTAAACGCCAGAAAAAAACTACATACACTGTGAATAGTACACCTCCAGTTTTCTGTTTCAATGGATGGCTGGGAACGAACGCCACAATCGAAGAGGTTAGCTGAAATCCCACTGTGGGGCCACGGGAGGATTGCGGGCCTCGCCGTGGCTCCCGCCACACGAGGATCTAGATTCAACAAATGATACAGGTCAGGAATGAGGCCTAGACGACTTGGTTGCTGATTGCCAAGCTTACGTTGATCACAAGGATTTACTCTGAGACAGCAGGACTAGTTTTGTGACAGAAAAACAATAGTTCTCACTGCTAACGCGGTGGCAGCTGCGGAACCTGCAGTCAGCCAATACACATCCTTGCTGGCTCACCCGTATTGTCCGTAGACGGCTTAGAGGCCGCCCTAGTCTTGGAACTATTGCCCCGCTCCAGCCGCTGTGTCGACCAAGACATCGCCGCCACAGTGGTTCAGTGCGAGCTGAACCATGGGTGCAGGATGTGGCGAGTTGGAAATCTGGTCACATCGATATGTCCCGCGCTATAAGAGGGAGATTCTTTTTCAAGTTTCCTTTTTGATTGAAGGACTACTAGAGTCATTTTTTGCTCCTGGTTTATACCACTGAGAGACGTGGTTGGAGGAATTCCCTTTATTTTCTAGTCCATATTGATCCCTTCACAATGGCATCCATTTACGATTCGTTAATCCATCAAAACATCCCGGTTCACAAACCTGGCGAGTTGGAGTACGAACGATCGGTCGCAAATGCGAACCTTTTGTACCGCTACTCAAGACCCAGCTATGTTGTTCAGCCTACGCATACATCCCAGGTCCAGGCCATTGTCAACGAGGCGCAGGCTGATGGCACAAAGCTCACCATAAAGAATGGTGGCCATTCGTATGCTGGATTTTCTGCCGCCAACCAGGGTATCCTCTTGGATCTGGTCAAGATGAAGGATGTCCACCTTGATCTGGACCCGAGGGAAGAGTTTGGAACCATTACAGTGCAAGGAGGTGCGCTATGGGGCCACGCGTACAAGACGCTGGTCAACGGCCGCCACAACGGGTGGATGATCAACGGTGGAAGGTGTCCTACAGTTGGAGCCACCGGCTTCACGCTTGGAGGTGGACTTGGACCCTTCACCAGGAGTCTGGGAATGGGATGCGACACATTGATTTCGGCCACCATTGTTACAGCAGACGGACGGCTGGTCACTGTCAAGAAGACGGATGGCCGGGACACTGAAAACGGACAGCTCTTCTGGGCGCTACGCGGAGCTGGAGGCGGCAATTTCGGCGTTGTCGTCAAGATGAAGATGCGGGTCGAAAAGCTCAAAAGCCAGACGGTTGTTGCTGGCAGATTCACCTGGTACCCGGTGAAAGAAGAGAAGAAGATCGCAGAGTGCAAGTGTGGACAAAAGCAGACTGAGCCCCCCAAGGAGCCTGAGACGAAGCCGACAGAGAAAGAAGAGGATCTTGTGGAAACAATGAACAAGTTTTACGCTGCAAACTGGTCGGAACAGATGACTATTGACAGCTCTTGGTTATGCGACCTGAAGGAGACCAAGGGCGATATGGGAGTTCGCTTCCTCGTCTATTACGATGGCTCCGAGACCGCCTTTGACGCTGAAGTCGATGAAAAACTCGGAGCAAACACGCACTTGGCCAAGCAATTGAAGCGACGAACACTGCCAGAACCATCTACGCGCTTCCTCCACGAGACACTCGTAGCCCAATGGTCAGAGGAAATCCAAAAGTCGTTCCCGACAAACAGAACTTTCAGCCTGTACACGTCCTTCTCGTTCTGCTTTGAAGGAGAAGAAGGCCCGGAAAAGATTAGTAAAATCACAGGCATCATTGCGAAGGAGATGAAGACATTCAAGAGCCTCTTCCCAGGTGAAGTGGGCCTTCTCCAAGTCACATGGATTCACACTGGAGGCCGAGCCAAGACGCCAGTGGCTCGAAAGGGGGAGAGCGCAGAGACAGCTTTCCCCTGGCGCACAGCGGACTACCACGCCTACATCATGCTTCAATGGGAGGAAAAGTTCTTGGAGATGGATATGAGAGGCTTCTTGGAACGGTTCAAGGTGCAGCTGCGCGAGCACTCGATTGACGGGGAGGCCGCATTCATCAACTTCCCTGACGAAACTCTGCACCAGAAGAAAGGAGACAAAGATGCGCCCGAGAGGGCATACTTTGGTTCGCACAGGCATGAGCTGCGGGAAGTCAAGAAGCACTGGGACAAGGGCCAGTTCTTCGACTGGCATCAAGGCATCAAGCCCGAGCAGCCCAAAGAGGAGAGTGAGGAAGAGAGAAAGGAAAAGAGCGAGGAAAAGAGCGAGGAAGAGGGCGAGGAGCAGAGTAAACAAGAGAGTATGGAGGAGAGCGAGGCGACGCCCAAGATTCGGGAAGAGGTATCCAGCATGGCGCCCGCGGCCAAGTTCTACCACAGCATGGAAACTGTCATGGTTCTAAGAGACGAGGCCCCGCCTGCCAACTCGGCGGATGTTGCTGTTGAGGGTGTGCCTCAGCCTGTGATGGACGAGACGAAGTTGACGGATGCCATCGCAGTAAAAGAGTGGAACAACCTTGGCCGGGATGTTGCCCTCATCACCAACACCGAGTTTACTGGTGGAATACACTCGATGACAGATTTAGGATTCTAGAGTGGCTGGGGGGGGTAAGAGATGCGGAGTTTTTGGCTTGCTAGATTGGAGGTCCGCATTGGTAATCTAGCCTCAGATAAACGAGGAAGAATTATCAGCCTCGATAGGCGATGAATTCGGGAATTGTAATTTTGCCACTTAAACACTGGGTGAAGTTGATGGATCCTGATTCTTGATCAGTTCCCAGTGCTTAGGCGCTGTAGCCGACCATGCTCACGTCTGGCATCAAGTCGCACATCCTCATTTCGGGTATCATTTTGATACCTCATGGAGCTGATTACTCAAATATGGACATTTCTGGTAGTTTACCATCTGAATTGAACCGGGCATGGACTTGATGGCCCCGAAGGATGTCGGCTCGCTTACTGTTAGTTCGCTGGTGGACGAGGCCCAAGGTGCACCCGAGCTGGCATATCAGGCCACATGCAAGTCTGTGTGCAGCGATGAGGGCAGGGTTCACACGATCAACAGGGCTCGGAGGGTCCCATTTCAAGAATCACTTCTAACCTTGATTATATTTGCTCCGTTGCACTCTTGGACTTTTGAATCGCCGGTTTCAGCTTCATGTACCTGGCGTGTGACGCTAGTATGGATTAGAGCCGGCTGGCAGCCTATCAAGTGCTGTCAAAGCAATCAATGTGTACAAGGCTAACTGAGAGCAGCAAGGCGTTTGAGGGGTTCTCCGGGTGCGCGCTAGCAAAAATGGGAATTGGTCTAACTGAAAAGCTGCTCCTGTCGTCGTCACAGCCCGGAGTACTAAACAATCAAAGCAAATGATCGTCGCTCGGTTAGAGGTCGCCCTCCCGGATTCATGTCAGACCCCACGGAGACGCACGTACATCCGCGATTAAACTGGTTGGGTCTGGCTAGTGCTGAAGTAGAAATGACTTCAGCAATCTGTCGCCACCGTGAGAGTGATTGTCACGTTTCATTGAATACGTCACCCGTGTTACGTCAAATGGCGTAAAAAGCTATTTCATCTGGGCAAACAATTATGAGAATGAAATTTCACCGACAATCTTGAATGGGGATATCCTCCGCCTCCATTACATGGGGTATACTATTTGCGAGACGTTTTGGATGAGTACAAGAATAGATATCTCGTTCAAGCTATAAAGATCTGCAAGTAAGGCGGTTAGCGAATCGTCAAATCTAAATTGAATGACCAACTACTTCAATGCGTTCATCCCGTTTACCTGCACTAGTTGGCAATAAGGCTGACAATAGGGAATAACCGAGGGCGAATTCTCCCCGAGGCAGAAAGTATTTTCAGCCTATTGGCGGTTGGAGAATGAGGCGCCGAAGTTTGCTAGTGCTCGGCCGAATCCAGATTGCCACGACCAAACTCTGGGGGAGGCGTTGCTGCGCACATGGTATGGATGCAAATGGATGGATGACTAGCCAAAAAGACGAACTGTTGGAACGGCGTCCATTTTGAATGTGTCGAACTGGATTGCGATGATTCATTGCAGGCATGTCGATTTCATCCCCGCTAGCATACAGGAGATATTGGGATGGTGTTGTTTGCATCTGGGCTCGGCGTGAGCCAGGGTCCCACCTGTCGGCATAGCAAAGCCGTCTGGCAGACCGTGAGAGACTACTGGATTTACTGGCTGTGGATGGAACATCTCGATTGGGTAAGCGGGCAAATAAATATGTTAGAAACTGAAGCCGTCGTATGAAAGCATTGAGGTTTGGAGATTTGCGTCCCACAGGGCGCTGATCTACCCGCCGGCACATGCAAGGGGCCGGTGGATTGATGACGATGGATCTCGACTGGGTCCAGCCATGTTCGAGTATCACGAACCTGGACATGCAAGCTGGGGAAGACAGCCGGATGAAGCCACCTTTGGCGCTACCGCTGGTTCTGACTAGCACGCGGCCAAGCTAATACGGGTCCGGACTAGATCAGCCCTTCGGGCCCGGGGCGCACTCGTAGCGCAGTCCTTTGCCGACGTGGACTTTTGTTGCTGCAGGTTTTAACCGGCAGTCGCGGGCATGTGCCATCTCTCTGTTGTGCAAGGCTATCCATAGGAGGAGCAGTAGTCTGGTGTAACCCCTCCTCCCGGTCCTTGTTCACCCGAGCTTTTGACCAAGACTAGGGAAAGGGCCCGCCTCGTGTCGTAGATTTCTTTTCCCTTTTTTGTGTGCTTTTCAGGAGGTTGAGACATGGCGCAGAGCTTAATCGCAGATCTTCGTTAACGCCTTTAAACGTGTCTCACGGCATTCTCATGCTTGTTTCGCGTGCCAACTGCCGAACCACGACTCCACCTCGTGGCCGCCTCTTGTGTAGGTGGCGATAGACATTGGCCGTGATGGTTTGGGGCTCTGGACGCGGCGGCGCCCCCCCTCCTCTCACACCTTCACACCGCGAGAGGCAGCTGGTGGCGCTGCCGTCTGCGCCGAGGCCGTGGGCACTACGCGGAGCGCTCAGACACTACGCTAGCTTCACCAGGCACCACCTAACCTGTAGAGTCGTAGCCTCACCAGGAGACAGGCACCGTCGTCTCGAGAAGGCCTCTGTCCTGGCCTAGAACCTGCCGACTCCATCTACCGCTTCTCTGGCCCCAAGCCTCATGGCGTGATGTTGTGTCTGCACTGATGAGCAGCTAATGAACTGGTGCACCTCCCGCCACCACGCGCTTGTCAACGTTTGGCAACAGAACGGCGTTTGCCATGACAAAGGGTGTAATTTGGCTACCCCGTCCTGTCACGGCGTTTTAGAGTTTGCCAGGTGAAGGTGGCTAGCCTGTGTTCCGTGTGGGTGGGAAAAGGGAAAATAGATGGAGCTTTGCCTCACGGGCTAGCCCGCAGGGGGGGATCCCCAAACGGTTGGCCATGGCTGGCTTGCGCTTACAAAACCCCAAGGCTCCCTGGTTGAGCCGTGTGCGTCTGGCTTTGTGTACCTGCAAGGGGAGTGCGTCTTTGCTTCTTGAGGTGAGGTGGTTCTCTTGGCAGCCAAGCCCGCTATAGCACACATCGATCAAGTGAGACCTTCATCAAGAACTCAAACAAGATGCCCATCTACGAATATCGGCCCTCGGTAGGATGCATCTGCGGCTCCGTGCATTTGTGGTTTGTGTCTTGCTAACGCCGCATAGTTTCTTATCGAGGTCTGGACGCTCTATGCCATTGGCACGTCGATTCTGCTCCTGCGCTTCGCCGTGCGCATCAAGACGGTGGGCATCCGCGGCTTCCAGGGCGATGATTTCTTTGCCGCCCTCGTCATGATATTCTACGCCATGGATGGGTTTACGGTGCATTTAATTTGTATGTCGACAACAATCTACCATGGCACCGCGTCGGGCGCGAGCAAAGCTAACATGGTCCAGATTATCTCGGAACCAACATGGAAGCCGTGTTGTTGATGAAAGAACAGTGTATGTCCTTGAACACACCGCACGACGCCTGAGCGTTACTGACGAACCGAAGCCATAACCGACAGCGACATTAAAGAATTTACTGAAGGCTCAAAACTTGAATTAACGGCGTGGTACTCGTACACAGCCCTCATCTGGAGTCTCAAGGGTACCATGCTTTGCTTCTTTTCCCGAATGACCATCGGCACATGGCACAACATGTTTGTCAAGGCCGTCTCTATTATTAGCGCCCTGGGGTACCTGGCTGTGTTCCTGACGGTACGAGAGTCGAAAGAAAGGTCAAAAGCGGAAACTGACACAGCGATGGACAGGTCACATTCGGATGCTATCCTATGCACAAGAACTGGCAGTATGTGAAATACCTTGCTTTTAACTGAATATCGTCACTAACTTTGGTTTAACAGAGTGATTCCTGACCCCGGATGTTCGTCTTCCCCGACTCGTGTTGTTTGGACGAGATAAAGCTCACACGGAACTTAGCACAATGCACTTTCAGAATGCAAAACCTGGTGGTGACGACAGTGTTCAACGTTCTGTTAGTTCGGACTTCCAATCGCCCGATGGGACATATCTAACATGAAATAGTACCGATGCTCTTATCCTTTGTATCCCCTTACCTCTGCTGTGGAAGCTCCAAGTGCCGGCCAAGAAGTATGTCTTATCGTTTGGACCTGTCAGCCGACTATTCTAACATTATTAGGAAAATCGTCATCGGCCTTCTTCTATCGTCCGGTCTCTTCGTCATCTCGGCCGCCATCATCCGCATTGTCTTGACGCTGTCCGGAAAGCCTTCGGCCCTTACAATCAACAGCTGGGGAGTTCGCGAAACCATCGTCGGAATCATCACTGTCAACATCCCGGTCCTGCGACCCATGTTCAAGCGCTCCTTCTGGACCGGCGTCCCCACCACTTTGGGCAGTTCCCTTCGCACAACGACCATGGGCGGCAAGTCGAACGACATCACGGGCCCATACGAACTTACCCCGAGTATCAACGATGCGAATAGCGATTCCAAGAGGCACAACAGCAGCCAGGAGTCCATCGTGGGAAAGTCTGGCTTCCCCAACTCGGTGGTGGTGCGCACGACATATGCCATCACGCACGAGCAGGGTGCAGACGAGGACGAAGCGTGGTATCAACAAAACAGGGGCAACAAGGCCTCTGTCCATGCTGGTGTGAGCAATGTGTAAAGCGAATGAACTTCTTAGCGGGTAACGGTTGGGTAGGGTACTTGGCGACGGTAATGTCTTCTCAATATGCTCTTGGAATAGTCTTAGTATGCATTATCATAATAACATGGATCCCGGCGCTTGCAAGCCAGTCATTGGATCGATCGCCTTGTATATTCGACCGTTTCTAAGTGTGAGATGAACCCATCGCTGACCGTGAAAGGCCACAGAAGGCCGGGTTTGGTAGGTTTCGCCGCCGAGCGTAGGGTGACTGATGCAAACATGGTCTTAATCGATGAGGCTGGGACAACAGACGCATAGGTGCATACACCAGGCTGGGGCTTGAACGGAGACTAACGAATGGGATGTAGAGAAAGTGCAAAAATGGTGGGTAGATAGCTGTTAGGAAGGGTTGCAGTGAACTGTGGATGTAATGGGTTAAATAAAGGGGGAGCCTGGAGAACTAACCCTGGGATGCAGCTGATGGCCTCCCGTGGTACGTTTGGGGTTTGATCAAACCAATCATACCGAGTTCGGGGCATTTTGCCAGTAGTTCGTGGTAGCCGGGTTCTTAAATTGCCACCAAGCCATCTTGATAGTTTTGATTGCCACTGCAGATCTGGCACGAGCCACATCCATACGTTGGGAACCTGTGGGGAATTCACGCATCATTCCGCAAAAGCCACCCTGGAGTTTTGTCCTCGCCAGGGATACCTTTCCTTGTCACGGGTCCAATCATGGTGGCGTGCTAAGGCGTGCTACTCATAGTATCGTTTCAAGTAGCGGATAATTTATCAGATGAACCTTCGACCGGGGCATCCGGATGGTGATCTTGACTGCCCTGGCGCTCTCAAAGATTCGCTCCCTCTAGCTAGGTATCCTGAATATTAGTCCCCTTTGTCATGACCATTCAGAGTTGGTGATTATCAAGCAGTCAAGATAAACTCAAGATCATTATCACTGTGGTGCCAGTTCAACAAAGCGATTGGCTCCTCTATTCGGTCGATGGAACATGTTCACAAGGAGCAGCCGGCCTCCCATGCCAAAGTGTGGAGCGCATGTGGCGGCATCGCCAAGTGCAGTTGTGGCTCAAGCTTGTGTGTCACCAAGAAACCAAACTAGAAAGCAAGCATGAACACCATCATGGCGCAGCCGAATCAAGTCTGTAAGCCTTGCGAGTTTCATCGAATAAGCCTACATAATTTACACTTGTGCACTTCGGTACAGATCGGGGCGCAAGTTCAACCGCAGCAGCGTGCACTTTTCCTGTAGGTGACATGTTGGTGCCCAATCAGCCAGGCAAGGCATTCCTGCAGACAAGGGGCCTCACGCCACTCAGAATCATCACGTGAGATGGCATCGCGTCATCACTTAGATTGTAACTGGATGTGAACGCCTTTTGGGCATAGTCGGTACCTTGTACAAGTGTCGGCCAAGACAAGGGGTTGCCAAATGCTTAAGAAGATCCAGCGACTACATCAATTTGAGTGAGAGCAAAAAGAGGACGGACGCGTTTCTCAGAAGCATAAAAAAGACATAGTTTGCACGATTCTAATCTCCAAAAAAAGACGCAGAAAACCAAATGTGGTGAAGGAACTGAATCATACAAATGTCGGGGTATCCATCCTCCCACGTACAAAACTCCTGGAACAAATGTTTGATAATGTGGCACACCCCAGCGGCTCGACAAGACTCAATGCCAAAAGGAATAGACTGAAACCGCTTGAGAAATTGTTGAAGATGGGAAGAGGGCAACGTTCGAATCGCTGATGTGTGCCAACCTATCAAACATATGCCGTGATTCTTGGCTTAATCGGTATCGAATAGTGGAACGTGGGTGTCGGGAAGTTGCGAAGGAGACTGTGGCTCGCATCGTAAGCAGACTCTTTCTGATAAAACGTATGGTTGATGGCCGTCAAAGGCATCGTGGTTGGCGTCATTATTTGCTTCCCGCGGTCCCGCCCGTCGAAGAAGCTGACTTAGGCGCTTTGGGGACTTGGATGGTACCTGAATGATTCTTAGGATATTCGTTCAAGTTTCGGACCAAGTCAAGCTTACCATTGATATTGATCAAGTTAATGTAGGATCCGGACATTGTGAATGATGATGTATTGACTGTGAATGCAACAAGTGTGATGGTGTATTGATTTCTGAGCTATAGTCCAAACGCTGGGCTCGGTCAACTGTAGCCATTATATTGACCGAGGACACTACTATCTAGTATTTAGGCGACAGGAGTCCTCCTAGCTACAGCCTACACCGGTCCAGACATCATGACTCAAGCGTCTGCCTGCGTCGTTGAACAGAGGTTTGGGACGACACATAGGCGCAGCGAGAAAGCGTGCCTGGGACATGTCTGTGGATTCACGTGCACCATAATTGGCCTATTAGACGCACATATAGGTTTAAAATATTCCAGTTCTTGGATGAATGCGCCTTGCGCGAGCCCATGGCAGTGCATAGGTCATAATAGGCGGTTCAAGAAAAATGTATCCCGGCCACACATTGGTGAAGGCATCAACGGGAACCAGCGCTGCATGCATGAAAAAATGAATTCAAAAAGAAAGAACGAGGTGACAACTCAGCGAAAAGATTAGGCAGATGGACCGGCAAGAGATGAACCGCCTCTATGCTGAGCCCCCTTCGCAAATCATGGTGTGTGTTTCTGTCTGCAGTGAAGAAAAGAAAGGAAAGAAGAAAGGTGCCACAAAATCAAAGTCGATAAATTGGACTAGTGGGCATACTGCATGAGTGCCGATCACATCTGTTCCTGCTGGGCGGCAATGCGCCGACTCACCCAAGTGTGCAGCACTATTGCGCGACGGCACGCATTTCCGCCTTGGCTACTGCACAATTTGAGCGATAGCAGTGCTCTGCTTTGGAGGGCAATGGCACGCAATGGGTTGTGTCGGGGCTGACTGATGGGATCCCTGCATCCAGTCAGCCAGAGCTGAAAGGGATCCCTGTTGCGGCAGTGATGCGGTGGAAGAGCGAATGGATATATGAAAGGGTAAAGGAATCGGCATTTTTTCACCACTTGTGTTTCGTAGCAAACAAACTGATCAAATGTAGTATATCTGTTTTTTTCTTCATTTTTCTTCATCCCTATTCTGTTTGATTAATGCCTCCTTGTCCCCGCTGACAAGCCACTGCCCGCCCAACCTCGCGATGCTGTTGGTCGACGTACGCCATCGAGTCCGTCCCCCCCAAAGGTGCTTAAGCGCCCGGGAACACAGTAAGATGCGCCACGTTAGTGGTTCCTTGTTACTGGCTGAGTCTTGCCAAGACGGGGAAGACGGCCTCACGCATCCGTTTGGAAAGCCACAGGTCCAGTCCGAACCTGTGTTGGCAAGCCTGCGCCTTGCAGCGTGCGAGCCACGAAGCTCGTAAGCGCAGCGTCTGATCCTGTGGCGGCGCGGTAACGTTAGCTGCAAGCATAGCCACTGGCTGAAGAGCGGGCGAGGGGGGCTGGGGTTGGAAAATGGAAAATGGGATGCCCTCCCTCAAACCAATCCGTCTGGGTTGGTTGACCAGCGGCACACGTTCTTCATCCCGGAGGGGCAGGCGGGGACGGACTGACCAGGCGGACCCAGAATTCCAACAACGATTGGCATGTATTCCTTTTGTTTCGTGACCCGCGACTCGTACGTGATTTGGCCAACTGCAAGGCGCTCCCGCCTGGGGTTAGATCTGCGCGGAATGCTTGCGAGCAGAGCGGAGCGGAGATGGGCTACTCACTGGGCACAATGACTTCGGGACAGCCCGTCAGCGAGGAGAGGAAGTTTTGATGGAATCCGGTGCCGCCCATCCATGGTCCACTGTTGCAGCTGGTAAGTCACACAATCAAGCAACGAGAAAATTCGTCGAGGGCGGGGAGAGGGCAAAGTCCTGACGTTGGATAATCATCGCGATACTCTGGTTCCGCATCCGAAATGGGAATGATTGTCACGGTGCTGGGTCCTTCTGGGGACCCCGTGCACAGCACTGACTCGAGAAACCAATCTGTAAATATTTTCTGGCGCCCGAGGGCCGCAGATTGTTCCTCAAATGTGGCCTCCTTTGCTTCCAACCTGGGTCTTGTGTTAGCGTCCGCCTCGTCTCTGCAGCATGCCATGCCACGCCCTGCCCCTGTCCGAAACTGGATACTCACCAACGCTGCTGGACAGTGGGGTTCACATAGGGCGCTCTGCCAAACTTCTTCTTGTACTCGCTCCTAAAGTTTGCAGTAGTTTTCCAGAGATCGAATGCCTTGAGTCCTCGCATCGTTTGTCTCTGCCGTATTCAAGTTAATCAGCCCTGCCTGGTCCGATCAAAAACAAATTGAAAAAAAAAGGCCGCACCTTCCCGATGTACTCGGCATAATCCTCATTCAAGCCGGAGGGGTTCTTCTCGTTCCAAATCGCCTTCAAGCTAGTATCTATCTTCTGAAGCTGTGCCGCTTTGGTGAATTTGGCGACAAAGTTGTCAAAAACTTGCTTGGCTGGACCGGCCTCATACTCAAAGTCGGAACACACTTTGGCAGTGCTGAAGCCCTTGCATGAAGTCTAATTCGTTAAATTTAGTAGGCCTTATTTTTTACCCCTCTCGTTGTGTAACCCGGGGGTAACCGGCGGGGGGTGCATACATTGGTTGGAGGAAACCAGGCGGATGTTACCCGGTGCAAGAGATGTGCATCACGACACAGTAGACCCATAGCATCAAGCGAGCTGGGTCGAGGTTAGAATGCATCGCTGCAGCCATCGAGATAAGGTTGTTTGATGTTTGCTCCTTACTGTGCAAGTGGGAACACGCCGTCCATGGATAAACTGCCCCATGTCGGACGCAGGCCAAACAACCCTTGTTTGGCCGCAGGGTCCCTGAGACTTCCCCCGGCTGCGCACACCAACCAGTCAGTTCATCAGATCTGAAGGGTCCTCCTATTGAGTGAAACGGCAAGAAGAAGAAAAACACGATGAAGAAAAGACCTATTTCTACGCACGTACTGTCGGTTCCAATGCTGACGTCAAGCCAGTCGTAGGCGGCGAGAGCGACGGCACCGCCGGTAGTGCTCCCCTCGGGCGTCAGATAGCCGTCGCCGCGCGGATTAAACGGGCAGTGAAAGTCGACCCAATCCGCCGTGGGTGCCTCGACCTCTGCAAACTGGCTCATCTTTGTCTTGCCGACGACGACGGCCCCCAGGTCCACCAGCCGCTGCACCGCCTCGGCCGTGCTCGAGCTCGGCGGGTAGAGCGACTCCCATGCCCGGCACGACAGCGTCGTCTTGATGCCCTCGAGGTCGATGTTGTCCTTGACGGAGATGCGCAAGCCGTGCAGGGGTCTGTCACTGGTGCCGGGCTGGTAGTATAAGCGCGAGGGCACGCCAATGACGAGGCGGCACCCGTCGCTGCACCAAAACTTCCTGTGGCTGCTCACGGCTACAATGTCAATTGCGGGGGTTCGGCATGTTCATGGTGGTGTGTGAGTGGGTGGTTGGGTGGTGAGTGAGTGTGTGTGGTGCGCGCACAGACTGATTATTGGGCATCTTACATTTTGAGGCCTTCCTCCTTGTTAGGCGACAATGTGGCCGTCATAAACGCCTCGTTAATATCGGGGCACAGCTTCCAGACGGCATGGAGAATCCCGTGCTGCGCGTAGTATGGCCCCTCGGAGATGTCATCGCGATCGGGCACGGCAGCAAAGGTGGGAGCCGAGTGCCATTCCCGCAGCAGGGCCACGGCGTCGAGGCTCAGCTGGATGCTCGGGCCCGTGAATACGATGTTTGACCTGAAGCCGGGCTGGTAGACGTCGTCTTGGCGCTCAAAGGCCGCAATCTTTTCCTCCAGCCATGCGCGGGATATTGTGCAAGCGAGAGAGTTGTTGGGGGCCGCGGCGGGCGGTCGAAGCACTGTGCACAGCCCCGTCAGTGGTTTACCGTCGAGTACGGCAACCTGGCGCAGCAGCGGCCTGGCGAGGAACGAGGTTTCGTCATGCTGGAAAATGAATTCCCTGGTATCGTGGGAATCTACCGATCCTATCGTCCCCGTCGTCGTCGTCGTTGTCGTTATCGTCGTCGTCGTCGGCGGCGGCGGCGGGGCCGCATCATGCGCAGCGGCTGGCTTCCCTGGCGGCTGTTCCTGGGCCCAAAAGGTGAACGGGAGACTCGGGAGGAAAGCCATGGGGCGAGGCTGTGCTGACGTGATGGGAGAAGGCGTCTGGCTCGGGCTGAATTGCGCAGCGAAGCGCAGCACAGCAGAGAAGCTGTATAGTGGCCCGGTTGGGAATAGTCGGGGACAACGAGGCTGCCTCGCTGAGCAGCGATGAAAGCCGGACAAACCAGAAATCTGCCAACATAAGTAATAATTGCGGCTCTTTAATGGCACTCCGATCTGGCACCAGCTGTAGTTGTAGCCTCATAAAGATGGACCGGTGATGCTGATACACCTATACACCGGTCCCCCGAGGAATCCCTTTGTGGCCGTCCCTGCATGCTGCTTCTTGCTGCGCCTGGCTGTCGGGGGCTTAGTCTTTGATTGGGGGCCATGTATACTGTAGGACTCTGGGTCGGTCAGACAAGGCGTCCGGCCAGCTCCTGGGGGCTAGAGTGGTTCGCGAGCCGTTCGTTCTTGGTTCCATCCTGGGCGCGAGCTGAGGCAGACTGCCCAGCTCAGTGCTGAACTCAGGGCCAAGTAGAGTCTGTCTGTGGGTGATATGTCACTTTGCGATTGCTTCCTCCTTAATAAATACGCCTGGCACTGGGGCGGCCCGCGACGAATCCCCTGACTGGGCGCTTGCTCAGGCTTGAAATGCCATTTTATTAGGGCACACTCCCCCCGCTTCTCAGCCTGATTTCGCCATTAGCGACACGCTTCGCTCCGTCAGTTCCGGGACAACGACTCAGCACTCGCATTGCGCACGCCGACGCTGCGTATGCTTAATTCCTCGCCTGGTCCCATGGCCGATCCGCGCAGTCTCCGCCCGGCACCCGCGTACGCCATGGCCTCTGTCTCTGCCTCTGCCTCTGCCCCGGCCGCTGAGCCGCAGCCCCGACAGCATCAGCAGCCGCCCGCGTACGGCCAGGCCGCGCTGGAGACGACGCTCAGCCAGCTGCTCACCGGCCAGGTGCTCACCAGCCAGATGCGCCATGACCTCGTCGCCGCCGTCGTGTCCCAGATCTACCAGCAGGGTCTGAGCCAGGGTCAGGGTCAGGCTGCCGCTGCCTACTCAATCGAGGCTGCCCGCTGCCTTGCCCACGCGCAGCTGGTAGGCCTCGCGCCTGGTCCCGGTCCATGGCTCGCTCAGTCGACATCAGCAACTCCCTATGCCGCCGCTCCATCGCCATTCTCCACTACTGCTACCACTGCAACCGGTGTGTTCGCTGCGAATCCTGCTGCAACAAGCCTGTATCCTCTTCTTGGCTCCGATCCCTCCTGGTCATCCCCCAGCCACGCTGCCAATCCCCCCGTCACCACCGTCCAAGACAATGTGTGTCACCTCGCCGGCACCAACCTTGTCGTACCGCCGGCAGATGCAAATCCTGTCGACCCTCTAGCAGCCAACCCTGGTTTGTTTCCAGAACAAATGGTCTGTGTGCCTCCTTCAACGTCGTGGCCGGCGAGCCCAGCATTGTGCCTTGAGACGCCGCTTTCCCAAGCAAGCAACATCTCGCGTGTGTCATCAACCATCGCACAGCTTCCTTTTGGCGGCTTAGACATACATGGCGCCCCCCCGAGTGTGGTGGCGCTTACGCCCTCGTATGGGTCGCCGGACTATACCGCCGACGACCTCAGTTACTTCCCCGGCGTTTCAACCATTCAGCCAGTCACTGAAACCTCCGATGTTGTTTTACCCGAAGTGGCTGTGTCCATGGTCCAACCGGAGCCCTCAGGCATGTGCACTTTTGCGCCCCAGGTCGTCTTCACCGCCGATGAGGCTTTATTTGGAGGAGGTCTTCCAATGATACCAGGCAGTGGCCTAGAGGATGACGTCGGTGCTGCACGGGGCTCGTCTCCAAGCGGATCAGTATCTGGCCGTAGTCGCCGTAGTCTTGTTGTCGCACGGAAGCCTGTCAGCCCACTTCCTGCTCAAGTGGATCGGGCACGCCTTCACCGCCGAGGCATCAAAAATGTCAACAAACCATCCAAGGGCAAGAAGAAAGGGCCCTTGGCGGAAAAACAAAGGGAAGAAGCCAGGCAAACCCGGAAGAGCAAAGCATGTGCTCGTTGCTACCTCAACAAGGAAAAGGTTTGCTCTGTCAAGACTTTGATCCATGCTAAACTGACACTTGGCTAGTGTATTGCTAACCAAAATGACCCCAACGGCGTGTGCGTTTGCTGTTTAATATCCAGCCCCAAAACATATGTTTTACCATGCATACGCCTGAAAATTACCGACATCGGGCTATTCAGGCTAGGTAACTAACACTTTCCCGATCCGCCGGGTATTTTGCTAATTGGCAACCAGGACCCACAGAGCAGTTCGTCAAGGCAAAGCGCTGGCTGGACAATGGCTGGGACACGATATCCACTTGGCAGTCTCATCAACGGGAAACCATGACGCTGACGCAGGATGAGGGCAAAACACATATTCGAGTTACAGTCAAGAGGTTTTATCCCATGCAAGAGGATAATCTGACAGGACAATGCGAAGGGCGGCGTTTTGACCACATACCCTTCGCCATCGCCAACGTGGAAGCAACAGTTCAGGAGTTGCGGCGACATATACAAGAGGCCGGTGAGCTCTATATTACATCCTTCAAGGAGGGGAGGTCAACGATACTCGAAAAAACATTTGATATGATTGAAAAAATCCTCAGCAGGCCAAATGTGCGCACCCACCTCTCTACTCGGCTGGTGAATTTTGCTAACAATGTCCTTTTAGGAAACCGAAAATGCAGATCTCCTCAAGGAAGTTCGCGACTTGTGGATCGCCGCAAGATTCATCGAAAAGGCATGGCGCGTCCCTTGCAACCAAACCGTCGATCCCATGTGGCGCTACAATGCTGGCATACGCGATGAAACGAGAATACCCATAAGTCCAGTCATGGACCATCAGCTGGATCAAATCATTATTCAGAAAATTCTGCATCCTCTCAAGAAAAACATTCAAAAAAGATTGCAGAAGCTGGTGGAGCAGAACAAGAAAAATAATTGGTTTATTGTTTATCTCTGCACATTTCTCATGTTAAACAACTACGAAGCTGCCACGGTTCACGACCATAACTTTGTCCGAGCAAACGGGTTAACGGTAATTATCCCCCACTCAACTCTTCATATTGGACTTACATCTGACACATGACCAAGACGCGCTTCTCGGACAAGGGCCTCATAACCACTTACCATGTCGGCGCCAAGACGCTGCTCACCTACTTTCGATACTACTGCAAAGGTCAAGTTCCCTTTCAACTCGACTACAAGGATCGAGAAGGGAGCAAGCTCATACCTTTCAATGATGAGCAAAAGGTGTACATGGGGGAAATGGCCGAATGCATATCTAACCATGGTAAGCTACAGATTACCACGTCCATTTCGAGCCGCGCATTGACATTCGTTACAGCCAATACCTTCAAGGCGCTTGAAAATTCAGAAAGCTACCACGCCGACTTGCATCTTGTGTCGAAACTGTTTAACACGGATTGGGATTCATCTGCTCTTTTCAAGAATTTGCAATAATATTTTTTATTCATCTAATCTTTTCACTTGCAACTTGTGCTTTGTTAATTTCTTCACGATTTGTGCTTTGTTGATCTTGTGTTTCCCTTTTATCATCTTTTTAACCACTTTTTGTACATTTTCTTTTACGGAAGCGATGGGAGTTATTTGGAGTCATACATCAACTTACAGCGTGGCTATATCACGAAGGCGAATAATGAATGAATGAAACGGAATGATGATGCAAAAAAGAAATAGACTTTTTATTCAATCTGATTTGGATAGTATAAAAGGAGAATCGAAGCGAGCGGCTATGTTTGGTACCAAAAGTTTACAATGAAAGTTAAGACAAACAAGAAAAAATGAGAAACAATCCACTCATTATCCACCAACTATTTTTAACCCTGTCCGCAAGAAGCCTGGCGGGTCATGAGACGCTCCTCAGTAATGACCGGAGTCAGAGGCCAGCTCTCGTCATCCTCCTCGTACTCTAGATCAGCATAAACACGGTCCCAAGCCATGTCGAGTTCCTTGGGCATGCGCCAGGCCATGTCGGGGTTTCGAAGCCAGAGGCGAACCAAGTGGCGCTGAGCCTGGTCATCGTCGTCAAAAGCATCGCGGGCGTGCAGCACGGCGTGGTTGTTGATGAAGCGGATGTCGCCATCCTGCATCGGCAGCGAGATCTGGTGCTTGAGCGCGGTGAAGTGCACCATGTCCAGCGCCTCGGCCTGAGCCTCAGTCATGGGGGGGATCCCGGGAGTTCGGGGCGACGAGGGAGATCCAGTCAGGATGCGGCGCGAAAAGTTCATGATGATCTTGCCATCCTCGCAGAACATGAGTGGTCGCTGGTGGTATGCGGGGTCGCGGCCGAATCTGAGACACTCCAGTCAGCACCATTGCCGTCTCGAAAGGGATCCGCGTGCATGATGCAAGGGGGAACTCACGTATCAAAGGTCCAATCAGGTGCGGCCAGGACCTCAATCAGATCGGGCCTCTGGGCTGCAATCTCATTGTAGACGGCCCATGCCGACGCGATGATGCTGTTTCCGCCGCTCCTGGCACAGCTCTTGGTTTGGAGTGCCAGGACCTCGCAAAAAACATCGTTGTGGAAGGGCTGTGAAGTTATCATTAGTACAATTGGCGAGGAATTAGCAGCAATAGGAAAACTTACTTGGGCGAGGTTTGTGTACACAGACTGGCGCATTTCCTTGGGAACCTTGTCGTTGTTGGCGTCCAAAATGTGAACTAGGATGATTAGCTACATGCTTCCCAGCCTTTGAGGGATCAAACCATACCAATCATGTTTCCGGCTTGGTTCTGTCGACCAAACTGAGGAGCCACATAAGTAGAAAGCCCCAGAAAGGCAATGCTATTGTCGTCATCCCCGCAGCTGGGAGAGCTCAGGCCGCGGATGATGACAAAGCCCTTTCCGTGGTGCAGGTCATTGGCCATGGCATCCAGGTGGGATGCCAGGGTTGGCAAGGGGAAGTTGTCTCGGCTAATGTCTCGGACGTGGATGCCGAGATCTGCATATACTAGGTTAGATCCCGTTGATTCGCGCTACAATAGCACAAACCGCCTCACTCACCCTTGAAATGCTTGACGGCATCGTACACTTCCTTCTTCTGGTTCTCGCTCAGACAAAAGTAGAGCTTCTCCTCGCTGGGAAGGCTCTCCGAGGTCCAGGCGAGAGGCGAGTCGAGGTACTCGGGCCATCCCGCGGGAACCTTGGTCACGGCGCGGTGGAGACCGCTTCGCGCCTGCATGCGCTTCTGGTACTTTTCGTAGTTGGGAATCCAGTCAATGTCGGCAGACTTGGCTCCGGTGTAGGTAAATGCTGGCTCCTGCAGCATGTACCTTCCCCTAAGTCCCTGGTGAAGGTAGGGGATCGAGGTAGGCTCAACGGCAGTCATTATGAAAGAGTAGTAGTAGTAGTAGTAGTAGTAGTAGGAGTAGTTGTGGTGGTGGTGGTAGTGGTGGTATTAGAAGTAGTAGTAGTGGGCTGTTTAAAGGTATGAGAGTAGTTTGCTGAAGGCGAATGCGAGTGTATGAGTGTATTGTAATAAATGTTGTTTCTGTGTTTGATTCTACTTCAAATTTCCCGATTCCTCGCGCGCCTTTATACACAACTAGGCCCTCTCTCATGAGGCGACATTGGCTACACAGGTGAGCGATCGTGGCTCAAACACAAGCAGAGCCTCAAAGCGAGTTCAAGGCGTAATCTCCCGAACGCCGGTAAATGTGCACATGCCCTAAGGCTGAATGTAGCCGCCGTGATTGGAGGTTGAAACTGCCGCCTGCGCAGCAATGGGGGTGTTGCGACGAGATGACGCCTTGGGGGGCACGAACACGGGCCGGAACCCACAAACCCTTCAACCACACGAGATAGCTATGCATGATGATGCTGCTTGAACTTTTAGGAATTACATGCAAACCAGCTTCCTCATCCGTCGATTCTGCCACACACCGGCAAGGAGAAATCAGGTCCATGAGCTTTCAATCAAGTTTTTTGGGGGCCAAAATCTTGTGTCATCCGCAGAACACTCGCCGTCATTCTTACAAGTTCAAACACCCCAAGGCTTAGCTAAATGGTCGTTGTATCCTCGGCAATTCAATCACACTCGCAACTTGGGCCACATGTCGACCGTGATAGGTTGTTCAAGGAGAATCAACCAGCTAACGGTGGCGAGGGGCTGTGTCTAGAGGCTCTTTTGAGCCGCAACGCAGAGGCTCCAGCTATTGGATAAAATTCTCAGGGTGACGATAATCAAATTTCAAGTGATTTTTCGACAATGTAATTTGGCCTCAGCCCCCCGTGGTAGCTTGGGTATTGATTTACGGGCGGCGCTAGTTGCCAAGCTCCACGTGTTAACCGCTTCCCTCGGATTGAAGAAGCAATTTTCAGCCGGCCGAGTGAAAGGTCCCAAACAGGCAACTTACAACGCGGAAATTATTGCGGCTCAAAATGCCCCAGCTGGGATACCCTCCGCCGGAGACTTTCCCCATGTTGCCTGGGTGGATATGACTACAAGATGCAGGCGGGGAACCCAACAAGCGAACGGAGTTTCCATTTACAGGAAAATCCCACGCACGCATTGGATATTTTTGTAAATCGCATGGGAACGAAGCCCCGTCATCGGCCGAGAGCGAGGCAAGAACGGGCTTGTGTGACGGAAGATGCACACGCTATGGAACGTAGCTTGAAAGTGCTGCCAATCGGTTTCATAAACGATAGCGAGCCGCGAACGTTGCATAATGCAACTATTCGGAGCTTCACTATTTTCCCCTTCTTTCTCCTTTGGGCTTGCCCACCATTTCCTGCCATCTCATTACACAGAGACCCACCGCAGAGCCTCATGTGAGGGGGAGCAACCCTCGAGGAAACTAAAACACACCAATGTGTGGGTCTCGCCCGCAAATGACTCCGCAGCCTCTACCAAGGCATGACGTGTTATCGTGGGTTGCACTTTGGATGAATCCAGTAAAGTAGGTAGTATCGAGAACCAGGCAGGGGTCCTGCTGACCAAGCTACAGACCGGTGAAACCGTCTTGGACGGACCAACAAGACACACACACACACGTTATCTCGCCTCCTGATTGGGACCCGCAATGAGCCTCAACTCGGTGGCCCCGAGCGAGGCCTTGAAACAGTGGCATTGTGATTTGCCCACAATCCCTCACACATGTGCAGCGCGTGACTACTGCGCAGCCCATTAGCCTCGCTCTAGCCATCGAGCAGCATGGCTGGCGCGTGCAACGAGTCATCCAAGCTTAGCCAGCCATGTAGAGAGAGAAAAAAAAAGTGGTGTCTGTTTTCCAAAGCCGTCGGCCCAGTTCAACCCGAGTCATTTCAGCCTCGGCGCCGCGGCCGGTAATTCTCACGGGCGACTCAGTCCCGCTCTTTTTTTTCTTCCTCCCATTTTTGCTGCCTCGATGACGAGCCAGGTCTCTGCATCGGGCTTAGGGCCCTGCACATAGGGCTGGCTGGCTGGCCGACCCAGCCTGGTGCGTGGAAGCAGCTCCCACATTTTCCCCCATCTCCCCACGACATCGGTGGAGATGCTGAATCGCCACGGGCGGCCCGAAACTGCGCTTCTAGGGCGCAAAAGACAAGGGCAAATCAGGCATCAATATTAATCCATGTACTATTACGATGCTGCCGGTGGGTTCCGCTGTCGTTGGTTTGATTCCATCGATACTGCCTCATACTGCGGTTGCTTGTTGTTTTGGGTAAATTTTGGCGCTCGTCGACTCTTGGAGCGCGCGATACTGGCAAGCTGATGACTCCCGTCATCCAGACATGCTGCTGCCTAGGAGATTGTAAATCAGTAACAAATCTGTTTTCAGCGGATGTAAGATCAAATAACGTAACACATGCTTATGTTCAGAATGAATGATTCGTTTCTTAGTCATCTTGGAGTGCCGCATGCACAACGCCTCTCGCTCTAGGGACAAATGGCTCAATTCAAATATCGATAGAACCAGGTTTGTTTGTGTTGTCCCTTAGATGAGAAAACAGCGGCAGAAATGCCAAGATGTAACAAGAAATGTTAGAGTTCCCGGGTGTTTGTACACTTCTTGATGCTTCTCGCCATAAGCCCCAAGAAGGTTCAGGCGCCACCTCCGCCATCCCATGCGATTCGCAGCACTGCTGCCTTGAAAATCACCACAGGCGGAATCCCAACACCAGTAAATACCTCAACAGACCATTAAGCCGAGTGCTATACGTATGTATAACCAGGGGTCTTAAGCATGTGCTCTTCCCGATGGAACATGTCCGAGCCAACCATGAACAAAGAAAGCCTCCCGTTGGTAAGATAATTTGACCAGTCACTACCCTAAAGGGAATATGGGACAAAGGGACCTTCATTTGTCAGTCCAGAAGTGCAGTGACGGGATATATTTTCATGACCAGCAATATACCTTCTTTGAGTGGCTAGGTGAGCCCCAGCATCTGAAGAAATTTCTCCGCGGGGTAGGACCCCATCGCTGATCTACAATCATTCATCCAACGCTGCTCAACCAATTCACCGGGCCATCGGCAATTCGATTGTTAAGTTTAGTTATGTTTTTCTTTTTACCAAACCCAGCAGTGTGGCGTATACTGATACTTTGGATCTAATTTAAGCAATTGCTTTTTTCCGGCCAATTGCTTCACACTTGGCGTGTTTAATTAGTTCCTGTCTGTGCTATTTGTCAGTATTGATCCACATAATATGTCTTATGCGCCGCCCATTCCAACTTTATCCGCAACCGAATTGCTAATATTTCCATGTCTCACTCCCCCTGATGTGATAAATATGTTATAATCGCATCTTCGTGCACGAGCGCACACGAATACCCTCCGGCACATCTATACCGTCACACAGCCCTCGACCCGTACCGCCTTTGTTGAGACCACCATTCAAAATGAAATACTTATTCGTATTATGCGTCATATTTGCAGCACTTACCGACGCTGCGCCCACCGAACCAGCAACAATCGGTAAACGGCAATGCTGGAGAGACAAGATCACCAACGCGGAGATGTGCAAGAACGAGCGGGTAAGTTGACTCCGTAAAGCACTGACACTGTTTTCTAGTTGCTAAAGTATACATTGGTCTAGATATGTACAATGGATTCAAACGGAACAATGAACTGCATTGCATGATTATTTAAGAGGGGGAGACGCACAAACTAGGTTGGCAGGGTGTATGCATCACCTAAATTCATAATTAGCCTGTTATTTGGGACATTTTAGCCATACAAACGAGTTCAATCATCAATGCCATTTTCAAACCATTTCAGGAGTAAATTACATCAAAATGATTGTATTATTCTGTCAAGTCTCCGTTGAGAAATCGTGTTGATGTACGCTCTGGACAGAGTACCTAGATGCAAGCTGCTGCCAGCGGGATGGGCTAGTTGCCGCGGAACAATACTTTGACGCAATGGATCACAATTTACAAAAGCACAACCCGAACTCAGCTTGCTTGACGGTGATGGTTGCTATTGCCTTGGTGGGTTCGTTTAAAACCAGCCGACTGGCACTGCAATTTTGGGTAGCTTGTTGGTGTAGTCTTTGGTTGTAGGTTGCCACCAGAGTTTGATTTGTAAATTAGCAAAAGGAAAATGGAAGAAGAAATCATCAGCAAGGAAATCGGGTAGTCTGCTTGTCGTTTATTGCACCCACTAGCCTCTTGTCAAATTTTATCTGCCCGCCACTCTAGCTCTTCTGCTTACAAGCTCACGAAGCGCCTGATGGGACTGCCGTGACCCTCCCAAAGCGGAGCCCATTATTTGTGGAGAGCAAAAAAATGCAAAAGAATGAGGGACAAGAGATTTGAACTCTTAACCTTCAGGAAATTCCTGATCTGGAATCTGACGCGCTACCGTTGCGCCAGCCCCCCATTTGATATTGGAATTGGCGTTCAATCTGGTTATGACCGTACCAACATCGTGAATGGAACATTTCGCAGAGCATTTATGACTGCATCGATGCACGCTTTGTCATAAAGAAATCTGTTTGATTATTTTACGACTGCTAGCAAAGATTGAAAAGCTGGGTCGGCTATCGGATTGAGCGAATCGCGGAGCTTCACAGTGACAAATCCATCTCTTCGACACTCAAGAGTCGATTCACGATGCAAGTACAAAGTTTATTTTTTTCTCTCGATCTTTTATTTCCACCGCCCTTTCATTTAACCCTCTTCCTTCAACTTCCATGTGTTTTACACATGGATCACGCAAATCAAGATCTGTCTCCATCTATGTGGCCCTTCCTTGCACTAGGTCGAATCTAGTAGCTGACACCGGAATGCTCAATCAAACTTGTGCAAGTTAGTGAAAGTGAATTACCCGAAACAGTACCGGTACTTAGTTGCTCGTACTAAAGGTCATTGAGATTGTTCGAGTCCCGGATCTGTACAAAAGCATCATAAGGCTGTAAAATGTCCACTATTTGTGCATCGTATGGGTTTATGCTACCGACTGGAACGTCTGGTCCTACCCAGCGGATGGCTATGTCCCGGGAGACAGGCGATGAAGTACCGGGTGGTATAAACTTCAGCCGGACTAGTCCGAACTGGATCTTGTCGTCTTGGAATTCCTTCTCTAACCACTCACAACCCCCAATGCCACGTGCATAAACATCTGAATCATCGGGTCCGGTGTATTCTATGAATAACCAGCTGCTCGGCGTCTCAGCAGAGGTATCCGTCTCCATTTCCCTTCGGGCTTGTGCGAAATCATTCATGGTCAGAGATCTTTGAGCCATTGTAAGGGAAGTTCAGTTTGTGTCGCAATCAAAGTGAAGAAAGAGAGCTTTGCAAATCAAAGGTAAGGGTCGATGAGTGCGGTTCTAGGTAAAGTTGTTTGAGGAAAGGGTTCGACCTTTATTGTCTCATGTACGTATGGTGCATTGAGTGTGGCTTACGCACATACATAGCACAAGACGCCACGGCACGATTGTGCAGCCATTCAGATGTGCCAGTCCCACACTCAACCGTAAGCACTTCTGAGACATCCAATAATCACTAAATGGAAAAGTGTAGGGTGTTGTTATTAGACACGTGTTTCAGCCCCAGTGGTCCCAAATCATCTGATTCCAAGCCTTATTGTAACAAATCCAAGACGTACCTTTGTCACCGCGACGTTATGAGGCCATAATGTCTCAAGAGTATCAGTCCGATGAAGCATTTCCTTTACATGTCAAGTTGGCATTGATAGTTTGAAAAATAGCCGACGACGCTGATGCTGCCATAATCACTCGGGAAATCTTGCACTTGCTCTACCCCGAGTATTTCATTAATGAGAAAATCCAACATAATCTCAGTTGGGAGTTGACATTATGATAAAGACTCGTAGGGCAATCCTCCATCTTCATGCCGATACGCGCCATCGCCACCATCGGCTAATGTGCTTAAAACCTAACTAACCTTGTGGCTTGAATCTTTTGCCGATCCCACGAATGGTTGCCCAGATTGAGGGACATAATCAACTTGTCAGCAGCCACATCACGCATATGGCACAGAGAGTGAGAAATTCTTTTTCGTTTCACACGAATGGCAAGCGCTGGTGATTAAATAATGCGTCATCTTTGAATCAAGCGCTTATGCCTAGTTGTCAATTTTAAGCGCCGCAGCACTAACGACGACAATATCCAGTTAAATGCTTTGGCATTGTCGATCAGAATCATTTGTTAGCTGTTGGTGAAATGAACTTAGGACAATCTCTCATATATTCGCCACCGTTGGGATCGTTTGCGAATCTACTTCACCAGCGATGACTGACTGCTTGTAAATAGTTCTCAGAATCTACTCGAAGTAGACCCACGTGATATCAATTTAACCTATTAAGATGTTCTTAACTCTAGTGACTAATCCGCGGTGGCGTTCTTCCTCGTCCAGACCTCCCAGCCATTCTCTTCTTCCACTGCGAATATCTGCTTCGGCAGGATTGACCCATTCTGTTTCTGCGTTTCATACAATTAGCACAAAATATTGATTTTTTTTCCACAGAGAAGAATACTCACTATGATATAATTTCCACCCAACATAAAGCACGATGAAAATGGGAATAACAAGATAGGAAAATATGAACCCCTTCAAGTCAAATGGACTCAACAGCGTCGTATAGCCAGAGATGAGAACAAGAAAGATGTTGGCTAAGAATAAGATCCAAGGGATATATGGATAACCCATAGCTTTGAATGGGAGATCTGTGGTGGGCATGTTTTGAGCCTTCATTGCTGCACGAAATCGTAAGTGAGTCAGTCCAATGAATGCCCAAGCTATAAATGCAGCAGATCCAGAGATGGACAGCAGATAGCTGAATACGTTTCCGGCATTTTCAGAAATATTCAGAAGCGAGATGAGTCCAAAGAGATTGGTGAAAACGATGGCATTGACAGGAATTCCGTTGCTTGTTGTTTTGGCGAAGAACTTTGGCGCGCGCCCGGCCCTTGCTTGAGCAAATATGGTGCGGCTGGCGACATAGATGGCTGAGTTGATGGAAGATAGAAGCGTTATCACAATGATGGCGTTGATGAGATTTCCAGAGCTTTTCCAGCCAGCTTGAGTCAGTGCGACAGTAAACGGAGATGATGCTGATTTGGAGCTTGCGTTCAACAGCGCTTCAGAGTTTGAAGGGACAATCAAGCCAGTGAAGAAGACCATGCCAACATATACGATCAATATTCTCCAGAACGTTTGCTTGAGAGCTTTTGGAATGTCTTTCTTCGGGTTCCGTGACTCTCCACCGGTGATGGCCACGGCCTCGGTACCGGAATACATGACAGCGGCAAGGACTAGGACCTTGCCAAACCCGTTGATACCATTCGCAAATGGTCCAGGGTCTTTCCAGTAGCGAAAACCGATGTAATCTCCACCAATGGCTCCAGTGTCGATGAGGCTACCTTTGTCAGCGATTCCACTCGTTATGCAAAAGGCAAACAAACTCACATCGCAACAAGGTAGAGGATGAGGGTCACGGCGAATTTAAAAGAGGCCAACCAGAATTCCATTTCACCATAGACAAGCACTCCAAGAAGAGAGGTCCCCATGAAGAATGTCCAGCAAATCAAAATCCACCCATAATTCGGGATCTTGTCCGTCCAAAAACTGAGAATCAATGCGGCACCGTTGTATTCATTTGCCAAGATAGTTCCCTATTGGCTTCCTATTAGCTCCGCATGCATGCACATGTTAAAAACTTGATTTGAGGTAATTACCCACCCACATGTACCAGTAATTCCATCCGAGGGCGAAAGAGAGAGCTGGATCTACAAAACGGCCAGCAAACTCGTTGAAGGAACCGGTAGAAGGAAATAGCGTGGCCATTTCACCCAAGGACTGCGTGACAAAGAACACATCCAGGCCAATGATGATGTATCCAATCAGCGAGCCAACTGGCCCAGAGTATTGCAGCGCAAAACCAGTGGCGTAGAATGTTCCTGGACCAATGACGCCGCCAAGAGCGATCATCTGCAGGTGCCGCGATTTGAGCGCCCGACGAACACCATCATCAATGACGACGTCATCGTCGGCCGTGATGACCTTGCCAATGTCGACCTCGGTCACATCATTGACTGCTGTATTTACTTTCTTGATGTCTGGCTCTGCCATCTCTGTACGTCGTGTCGCCCGGACTTGTCGCGGGCTCCAGTAGAAAAATGTCGGCAATATTACAAATTCCCTTTACCGAAATGTCACGGTCAAAGGTTAGGCGGTCTACAACGTCAAGTCACAATTGAGGAGATTGTAGCGCATTCTTCAAGGTCGGTCTACAACCGGCTGACTCTTATCGAACCCAATCACTCCCCCAGGTTTGTTATCAGTAGCCCAGTCGATCGTGTCCAGGGATCGCAAAAGTAGTCCGATAAAGGCCGAAGATCAATTGAATGCTGGCCTTTATCAAGGCTCCATGCTTCAGACGTGTAAACGCCATCTTTTCTGGTCATTTTCTCATCAAGCATCTCAATTCGGGCCAGAGCAGTGTACTTAGGACGTAATTCCCGATTTTTTTTTCTCAGCAAGAGGAGGTTGATTAAGCGTGACGACGAATTCTTCACAAATTTAGCTTCACAGCCGGACCGAGCACAACGTCGGGGTACTAGGGTATAAGAATGCGGGAACAAAAAGGCGAAAAGATAAGAGTATTGCGAAAGCGGCCGGGTCATCGGAGTTTACTGTGCGATTTCAATCCAATTCGGACTTCATGTCCGCCCCCACTTTTGCTACCACCTATCGAGGGAGAACCTCGGTCCAGGTAAGACACACATCGGACGTGGGACGGAGGACGTTGGCACAATGGAAAACAAGCCCATGCTTGACCATGAATTCGGAGCAGATCTGTAATGAAGGGGGGAAGTATTCGCTTATATATCCTAATAATATCAAACTTAGTTTTGGCTTAGAGCTTAGGTCTAACTATCATGGGTGTAATCTACTGATAATTGAGCACCAAAATACTCTATTTGATATCCTGCCTATTAACTAAACAATGTTGGTGATGAAACTGGACGTTGGGGCTACGTCCGCCTTCTATCAAAGCGGCCAGTAACAACGAGTGACAAAATATGCTATTTACAACGTCCCCGATATTCTTCCCTCAAATCAAAATAAAGAATGCAAAACGGACCGCCAAACTAAACAAACTAGCCTGGTGCTTATGCCCACAGTGATGCTATCTTAACGGTCAGAATGGTGAACCAAGTTTTAGGGAAACTACTTACGACTCAACACTTATATCTTGTTGCACCTGCTAACGCACAGGGCGAAAGGGTTCCCCTGCTGCAATTTATATGTCAGTTTATTGCACAGGTGACATTCATGATATATTTGTTTACCTGGATACAACTGGTGGCGCAAGCGGCATTCAGACCCTTGGGCTCAATGTTGCCGGGCTAGAAATATCATTAGAATTTGGCCAAGATATCCGTCAAGGTAGGTTGTTGCTTACGGCGGCAGCGACCAGGCTGGTGAGGGCCATGACGATAACGGCGGCGAACTTCATTTTCAAGATGGTATTGGGGAGTTTGTTGTAAAATGTGGTTGTGAGATGAGACTGAGTGATGATGGTAGGAGTTTTTGAGTCACCCGGTGAGAGAAGAGGACGTTTTATATCCGAGCATCGATTCATACAACATCAAAATTACAATGCCTTACACGGCAGCCGGCGTTGGTATTACTAGCAACAGGGTTGGGATTGTTTAACGTGGTGGGCGAGGCACAGACTAGCCCCAAATGGACAATGTAGCCACCACATTGCCACAGCAGGGCACCGGCTAACCATAATTGGGAATACAGGCACACCAAAATTATGGGCTGAGGACTGGATGGGCAAAACTCAAAATGCAATAAGACAGGCACATGTGGTGGAATGACAGGATTGCCAGCTAATCTATGAAGTGAATGAATGCATTCAATCTGGATACTCTATGTTTCTCGTGCTTGTAGTCTCCTAGTTAGATGCGAATGAGCTCCATGTGATTTTATCCGTGTATATACTACATCGCTCGAGGGGGTCACGATTGTGTATTGACATACTAAATACCAATCGAACTGCTTCAACAAACATCGAATTTGGTACAGGCTACTTGGCCTGACTGCATGATACTTCGGCACAGTCTCCGCACAATAAAAGCGAAAGCGAGCCAAAATTGGCAAAAGATCAAGGTGCCCGAAATCACGTCCCTGCATTAGGTCCATCGCCTCAATTATGCCAGGTTCGGATTGCAACCCGACCCCTGTTCCGCGTATTTCAGTGACTACGCGTATCCATATTTTTTTGCCATCACCCGGTCTGTGACGAATGAAATGCTTCAGAAAAGTTCAGAATGTCTATACGCTCTGTTCCAACATGGTTCCCTGGCGCGCACGTGGTCACCTCCAAGTCGGGCTCCGTAAGCCATCGACGGGTCGTCGCCTTCTGAAACAGACTGCCTTGTGGGCACGGATTCCCCGGCAGTCGCCGACCACGCATGAGCATTGACATACGAAAAAGCGTGCTTACCTAAATATCTCGTATTGAACATGACCGAAATTACTAAGATTGAATAGAATTGGGACATGATAGATCGTTCTTACTCATTACCGTGGTCTTGATAGGTGGATGGACTTGGGTGCTTCCTTCTAAGTGTCGCATCAATTGTAACCCTATCCATCTGCCCTTGAAAAAATGTGCAAAATCAACCTTACATCTGGAATTATTACTAAAATTAAGTAGGCTGATGGTTAAGTAGTTCGAAAAGTGGTTGTACAACACTGTGTGCGACTGTATCCGTGAGATGGATATTATGATGCATTGCCGATGATCATACCCTCTTCTCCTACGGGAAAATATTGGGAGTCGACTCTTTCTATAGTGAAATTTGGGTGTCCTTTGCAAATGGTTTGGTAGCTGGTGTCGTATAGGGTGGCTTTTTGTAATTTTCGGCGGGCAGCTTGTTGTCCTACCGTGACGGTGTCGCGGTGCGGGTCGGCTTGACTCGTAAGATAGCTGGTTGAGCTTACCCCATCACAGATAGACATCAATGTGACTAATACAGGCACAGTAGATCTTTTTCTCTGAAAGATGTTTGTGGCTCATGTATTAGACAACATTGAACCTAATTTGAATGCAACAATGGGGTTTGGGGGCCCCATGTTGTGCTTGCCGATTGAATACAATGTCAAGCCTAAGTGAGCTCAAATCCTATGGAGGCCTTGCTACTCGGACGGTTTACGGATGGTACTTTGAGAGAATGGGTATTTTTGCAGCTGCAGGTCAACGAGACTGGCTGCAGCGTGGTCTACTAATTCTCAGCTGACAGAATTTGGGCTTGTGTGAGTCTGAATTTCTCTTGTATACCATATAGGTCTTATTTGGTATTGCATTTATAAGATTGGAAGGATATAACGCAATTATATGCGAATGAAGCGCGTCAACCTTTGCGCATTGGACCAAACACCAGCTGGGTTGATAGTCCAAACCCTTCGCAGACTACAGCTATCCAAAGTGCCCTGTCCGTCATATGACCTGAACTGTTTTGAAACATTACTCAACCAAATTTGAGTAGAATGAGGTTTCAGATTCTTACATTTGATTAGGATTTTCGTTTTGCAGACTGCCTGTTTGTCGCGTCTGCCGGTCGCTGTGGACCGGACAGCAGAACATCAAAGTTACAGTTTGCCAAAACAAGGCTGTATAGAAAGTATGGCACTAGGAAAGGATTTTCGCATAGAAACTTGAGTAAAGCGGACAAGAAACGGTACATGTCAGATTTGTTGCGGCAGATAATCCGGATCGCGACGAAAGGAAGATGGCACGAGACGCCAACATCAAATTGACCTCTCCACAAATTGGTTAAGATCGGGAAATATAGACCTCTGGTGCAATGAGGCGGTCATTGCGAATACTTGATTGTATGATTTTAAAGACACCAGCTGATGATGGTAGTAAGGGACCTAAATATCAACAATAAATTCGCATGCATAATGTATTGTAACACTAACGCGCGACTCTACCCTGTAAGGCTACATAGCTTACATAAAATGTGACGAAACTACTTGAAGAATCTAGTTCTTCCGATAGGCGCATATAATCTTTTTAATACTCGTTTATTTTGAGAATAGAGACGTGCAATCAAAGTCATAAAATATACCACGCTTTGCTTGAACAAATTGTATTGTAAGCTTGTCAGGTAGAACCTAGATTTGTGGCCGTGTTTACTTATGAATTCTTCCCCGCTCTATTATGCTGTAACTATCACTCCAGTATGCAGAAAAGAACTCGAGTTACAGATTGTGACCACAGGAGGATGGTCATTGTACATAGAGCTCCTGAAGCCGTTAATTGGCGAAGCGGGGTTTCAACTTCATCATCAGAGGCCCCTTGTCGTACACCAAGAATGTCCTTTGTTTGGAGATGAAATCGGTTTGCCCATCTACGATTTCAAGATCAAAGTTCCACAGGAGACGAGTCACCACCAGGCGCATCTCAGCGTACGCGAGGTTCTTCCCGATGCAGTCTCGAGGCCCAGAAGAAAATGGCTTGAAGGCCGCCTTGTTATCGGAATCATATCGAGTCTCGTGCAGAGGATGCGCTGCGGGGAGAAACCTCTGAGGCTTGAGCATGTCCGGATCAGTGAAGTTGCGATGCGAGTGGTGGGTGGCCCACTGGTAAATTGTCACGTATGTCTACAAAGAACAATGTCAGGGATAAACGATGCGAATGGATGATGGGGAAACTTACACCCTTGGGAATGTACTGGCCATTAACAATATCTCCAGGAGAAATTCTGGGAGGTGTCTCTCCTGCCGGAGGATAGATTCGCAATGTTTCCTCCAGACAGGCGTGAAGGTACTGAAGCGATGCCGTGCTCTTCATGTCGATCTCGCCCTCTGAAGTGAAGGTAGTGCGAATCTCATTCACCAGCCTGTTGTACGCCTCGCTGTTCTGAGATAAGTGGAAGGTCAGTCCTACCAATGCCGTGGCTGTAGTCTCACTACCGGCAACGATCAAAGCTCGTGCGTTGACAAGAATCTCCTCGTGGCTCATGCCCTTTCCATCCTTGTTATTGCGAAGGATGTAGGTCATGAAATCCTTGCGGCTATCTGTGCCAAGGGCTATCCTTTTTTCCGTCTTTATTCTGGCGAGCTCGGTGGACTGCTGCAAGCTCTCCATGTCTTTCTTTCCGAGCGTGAGGAAGAGAAAGGGTCGCAAAATGGGGTAGTGGAGGAAGAAAAGACGTCTCGCCCCGCCTCTGATGCTGCTAAAGATCAAGGCAACCCAAGGATGATAATCGCTTTTTTCCAAAGAGTAAAATGGGTCGCCGAATGCTAGCTCGCCAATCACATCAAAGGTGAAGTAGTTGTACCAGCGAGTGAAGTCAACGGCCTTGCCGGCTTGCGCTTGTTCCCGAAGTCGGTTGATGAGGAGGTCGACGTAATACTTGATGTAGGATTCTTGCTCAGCCAGAGCACTCTCGGAGAAGGCGTGGGCCATAAGTCTCCGCTGGCGCCTGTGATCTTCGCGGAAAGTTGGAAATATTCCCACTCTTTTTACCGAACTATAAAACTGGGGCGACTTTTCAAACTCGGGCTGATGGGCTCGACGAGAAAAGACCTCGGGCCACCCAATGGATCCATCGATGGCGAGGCGGTTTGGGGAAACTCGAACGATTGGTCCGTAAGCCTCATGCACCTTTACCATGTCCTTGACAAAAGTGCCCAAAAGTTGGTTTTGGATGAGGTACGGCATATAGGAAGCGGCGTAAAGCTTCGGGCCTGGAAATCGAGCCAGCGGGTGAAAGAATATTCTATAGACAACCACTGCAAAGCGATAAAGGAGAAACTTGTCAGTTGTTAGCTTGTTCCTTCGTTGTTGTCTAGAGGACTGAAATCACGCACTGTTAAAAGTATGAGCCATGGAAGTGGTGGCAAGTGGGCTTCCAGCCCAAGTGCTGACGCAAACGCCATGACGGTTTGATACGAGTCGAAAGCTGAGCACTGCAATTGGGAGGAAGGAAGCAGGCAGCCAGCTCTGAAATAGAAAGTAAGGAAGGCCACCGGGGTGGTCAGATAAATGGGCTAACAAATGCGAACACAGACGAATGGAGCGAACTCAGAGGCCTGTGGGATTGAGGGTCATGTCGAATTCTCAACTTGCTTCGAACGGAGGTAGAAATATTCTTATTTATAACTTATCTGCCTCCGTCCAAGCTTGTCCCCTAGTCCCCACCAAGGATGCTTCATGACTCGCTAGTACAGCGGCATTAGATGCCTGGGAGGGTCTTGACTGGGCTATTTCTTCGCAGATCCCGTATTCTGCATCATATGAATCCTAAAGCCCCGTCGGGCATGGTCAACAACGGGCCGGTGACATGGTGCAGGTCTGCGGAATTCCAGTGGAACCCCGCGGAGTGGCGTGGGGATGCTAGGGTAGCCCTTGCTAGGGCGCGCGGATCACCATAGCCGTGACGAATGTCCTGAGTGCCGCCCAGACCTGATGCACTTTCTTGTATAAAGCCAAGGGACACTGTATGCACTGCCAATCGTCACAAGTCAATTCAATCGCAAAAGCATGATTTGTTCGCCCGCGGGCTTGGGAGCGCGGAGGGGTAAAATACGACGCCAGGTTCATTCCGGGTTTCTTGCGGGGAATGCGTTAGAGCATTGCATGAAGGCACAGACCGACCCCCTTAGGTGGGGGTCACACTTGTCTTTCAGTGGCTTCACATTGAGGGATAAGTTGAATGATAATAATAGCCCGATTTAATTTTCCTAGTCTTTTCAACGCCTAAAAAAAATTCCCACCCTGACCCGACCCAACCCAGCCAACCCAACCCAACCCACCAACCCAATTACTCTACAATTACTACTTAGGCAACCATTCATACAATCTCCAGAGCATACAGCAGCTCCTAGAACCAGGTCTTATATTAGTCCGATATAATATCGGACAGGAAGGTCCTTTCCTTCTAGTTTAACTTATAATTTTATTTATATATATTAATTAAATTATTAATATAATCTTATTATTATTAGATAAAATCTTTATTTATATTATTAAGATTAATATTTTAAATAAAATAATTATAGCTAAAAATAATTAATTTTAATTATATAAATATTAATATAGGTCTTTTTATATAAAAAAAGCTAAGGAAATTAAATATTTAATTTATTTTAAATTTTTATATATAAAATTTAAAAATAATATTTTTATATATTTATTAAAATTAATAAATATATATAAAAATATAAATAAGATTTATATAGTATATAGCTAAATAAAATATATAATAAATTATATTTAAAAAGGCTATTATTATATAATATTTAATATATAAAATAATAATAAAGATAAATAAAATAAATTAGGCTAAATTAATAGAAAAGAAAAGGTTCTTTTATTTAGGCCTATATAAGATTTTAAAGATTTTTATTGGGTATTTTAAATTTACCTTAAGAGGGGTTTATAATAAGAGATTTGATTATATGTATGTATAGCCTAGAGGATATATGGGCCTTAAACTAGCTTTTTTTTTTTGATTGGCTTGCTATTAAAGCTTGAGCTGGATCGACTACACACAAATGAAGGCACAGACTGCGGCCAACAGCGAATAGGGAAGGCAAGAATGCGAGCAGCAAAACGAAAACCCCATCGCAAGTGTGGATGCCGGCAGTTGGCTTTTGCGTCCCGCGGCCTGTGCCATTGGCCCCTTGGCGTCGTGCTCGCGAGTTGGTGGTATCCACACAAACTAACAATTGCGAGATAGCGGGATCTCGGGTCCTAAATGAGGCCGATGGGCGGACTTGTAGATAGCAACAATACGGACTCCTGTTTTACCGTGCCATTGCTGGGAGTGGGCGCGTACTAAGCCCTCAATAAGACTGTTTCACCCTGCATCTTGACTCCTGCACGCATCAACGTTAGACTTTCCGCACCCGCGGAGCAAACATGCTTTTCATTGGGCGACCCACTGCTGGATGATAATATTCGTTTATTTTGATTCATTATTGAACTGCCTGAAACTTTAGTCATAGCTGACTTTTAATTGCTCATGTTATTTACGGCCCAGTCTATAGGCCAAGGGTAAATAGACATTGAAAAGCTCCTGCAAAGTTCTTAGCCCCTTGAACTAGGTAGTAATCAGCTAGAGCTCGGAAAAAAAGCGAGGCATCGATTGTATTTGAGTTTTTATAAATATTTGTTTGCCCCCTATCAAAACTTACGCATCTCTTCTTCTCCACCTCGGACAGCTATTTTGTCAATATCCTGTGCTTTCGTAGCGAGTTGAATGATAGACCAACTCCTTTGCTGACCTGATTCATCGCCAGTAGGGCTAAATTGCTCCTCGGTGATCAACAATACGTGGCATTTTAAATCCCCTGTCTTAAATACTATTGGTAGCTATGGTCGTGATTGAAGACACCGGCCGTGGCAGCTAACAGCTACAGCCGCGATAGAAGACACTGGCTGTAAGCACAAACAGGTGAAATTAAAATTGAAACTACTGGGGTAGGCTTTTCTAAGCATTTAATGTTTGGTCAGGTCTCATTACTAAGATGCCAGGGCTAGCCTGGGGGGTTAAGGTTTTCTGGACACCGCTTTGTAACTGACATTGTGTCTTTGAGTGGTAACCAAGCATCTGTGCAAACGGCTGTCCGGGCTATCTTGCTAGGTAAAAGCGTCACGCACCACGCACCAACGCCTTCGAGGCACCAACACGTTTCAGCCACTGCCATATTGGACATTCGGTCTGGCTCGTCTGCACCTGGGCAAGAGTTATTTTAGGGGAACCCCTTTTTCGCCCCTGGTGCTTTTGTACAAAATCCTCCAGTTAACTCTGTGAATTTGATCCATTTATCCACTCGGTTTCTATCCACTCATTGACCCATTTATGCATCCAGTTGAGTCCAACAGGAGGCGTATTTCGTAGGCTTTGACTGTGGGCAACAGCCTGCTCCACTACCATGGCTGGGGGAGCGTCATAGCTGGCTGAAAAGGCATCGCGATAAAAGGCAGTAAGCTTCAACGCTGGGTTGGTCAAAAGCATGGCCGACAAGTCTGTCCCGTCATCTTTCCTCCCCACCGATGCCATGATATCCTCCAGTCGCGTCAGCCAAACTGATGTCGATACGACTTCCGGTGCTCGGCCAAATCTGGCCACTGCTGCATCCGTAATTGCTGGTAGCAGGGTTTTCCAAGCAACCGGGCGAGGATTCCTGAAATTGAATACTTCGGCGCCATGTTTAGTCCCTTTGCTGAGTGCAGACCGATCATGCACAATATCGACCACCGCCTCTGCAAGCATATCGGACGGTATCCAATCAACCTCTGATAGCATCGGGCCGAGACTGTCGGGTAAACAGCCAAGTTCGTGCAGTGAGCTGATGACGAGGCTTGGAAGCCACTCGGTGCGGTTCCACGTGCCACGGTAGGCCACATTCCCAGCCACCTGACCAACACGTGCAATCTTCACAGGAACACCAAGATGCTGAGCGGCTACATCACAGATTTGCTCCGCTATGAACTTGCTCCTTGCATAGCCATTAGGATATGGCGAGTCAAGAGACTGCAGTACTGTCTCGGGAGCTGGCCCAGAGTTCGCAGAGCGTCCGCCCACAGCACTGACTGACGAGACGAAAGTCACCTCCACTGGATGAGAATCAGTAGATGCTGAGAATGCAAACAGATTGACCATTCCAGCCATCTGAGTGCGAAATGCTGATAGTGCGAGGTTAAAATTGACTGGCCAGGCATTGTGCACGATAAGGGAAACACGGCTCCTCAGCGCGTTATAAATCTCTTCATCAAGCCCAAGCAATGGATTTGATAGCTCTGCCTTCAAAAATGTAACTCGACTGTCCAGATCTTTTGTCGAAAGTCCAAATTCAGCGAAGCGCGCCATCTGAGCTTCGCGACCGCCATCGTGGCGACGATTGAGGCAGAAAATGTGACCTGTCCCGGGTATTTCCATCAAGGCCCGCAAAATAAAGGAGCCTAGAGTGCCAGTAGATCCGGTGAGTAAAACGTCTCTTTTTCCTTGCGTATTCTTCTTTGGGGACTTTGGTGGTGGGATCTCGCGGATGGATGCGGTATATGAAGCCACCATTTCTTTCATTAGATACTGATCATCTGCCGTCTTCTTCTCAGCTGTGAGAGCCAAGCTCAGACTTGAAATAGTAGGGTGCTGATATATGGTGGATAGTGCAATATCAGGGCTCCCAAGACCTCGACGCAGTAGCCGTGTGAGTTGAAGGGCCTGTAATGAATCCATTCCTTGATCGAAGATGCTTATTGAGTGATCTATGCCAGCGCACCCCATAATTTTACAAACACTCTCATGTATCAAAATCTTAGCGTCTTTTTGTTCGAGTCTTGCGCCGACAACCTCGTCATCGTCATCTGTATTCAATGCAGCGTTTGAATTTTCGTACAACCGGTCGATTTCAGTTCCATATTGCAAAATGCAACCGGCCCGTTGAATAGTACCTTTTCCAGCCCTTATCAGAGGCTTTTCCTCTGTTGTTACCATGATTAAGGACTTTTCAATCTTCGCGTAGGCGGGTGCTGACTGATTCGCCTCGACAACACTCGGCCAGATTCGCTCAATCAGAGCTGCCTGAGCACTCGTGGCAGAGGCATCGCCGATAGGTACAAGAGGCTCTATAATAATCGCAGCTTGCAGTCTCTGTGATCCAATGACGAGAGCTCCGCTCAATTCAGAGTGTTTGCCAACTATATGTTGTTCCATTGGTATGGGGTTTGTCTTTTCACCGTTAAGGAAGACTATGACATCATCAACACGACCTCGCCAACACCATGCATCCTTAACAGTAGGATGTGGCTCGAAGAGATCGCGTGTACGGTATTCCGGGTCGAGGTCAGTCTGTCCTAGTATACTGAATGAAGGCTGGGTTGCGGCAAGCTCATAGTCACGCCGTATTGTCAATTCGTAGATGCCATTGGCGACCCGATCAAAAGCGGCGCCAACGCAAGGATGGAAGCGAGTGTAGCGCCAATCAGTTGGACCCAGTTCACTGGGTATAAGCTGGTGAGGAATTCCAACCTCTGATGCTCCCCATTGACACCGCAGCCGAATCTTTGCAGCGACGCGATCACCGATGGTCTGTGGTAGATCACCTCCAATATACAGGATCATCTGAAGGTATTTTGCACAGTAATCAAGCAATTCAGGGTTCTGGGCCAACTCTGCTACTACGGATGGAACGAGGATCGCAATTTCGGCAGGTGTCTGTTTGAGCGCATCGACAAGCCCTTGTGCGGTGGTAATGGCCACAGCTGCGGGTGCGATGGCAACGGAACCGAAGCAAATTGCATTGAATAGAAATTGAGCCAAGCCGGCCCCCTATAGCTGTTAGCAAAGCCGGAAACACAAACACTAAGCACTCACATGGAATGGCGGCACTGTTACCAGTACCCTCTTGCCCTGCACAAATCGATCTATCGATTCGACGCCCTCAGGAGGCTCACGGCCGACCTGATTGATTTGTCGCGCACCCGTTTCATTGGTCCAAATTAGAGGCTTCGGAAACCCCGTTGATCCAGAAGTGTGGCTATCGCGGTCAGAGTCGTGCAACACAATGACTAGGTGGGTTGCAGCTTCTCTTCGTTTGAGAGGACATACATGATAAAAAGTGGATCCCACCGGCCTTCATCATAACCTTTGTCGTAAGCAAAGGCCTCGTGAGTCTTGCAAATAATCTCATCGATGCTTGGGATCAAGAGGTGTCGTGGCTTCAGCGTTCCAATAACTGGGGCTGCAGCTGGCGGTGGTGGATTGGAAGTGATGAGCGTCTGGCAATCCAGAGTATCAAACAGGGCCTTGTGCGCTGTCGTGCTGTTCCGCGGAGAGGTGAAGAGAATCTGTCAGTTAATTAGCACAACTCATGGTATCTGAAAAGGCTTTGCTCACGACATGGCCAGCCTTGATTGCTGCTAATACAAGTGCAGTAAGGCGCACGTCGTTCGGGCCCAAATAAGCCAAGACCTGATTGCTTTGACTTGGTCCAAGTTGGTCAACAAGCCACCAAGCGAGACAATTTACAATATTTGCGAGTTGGGAATATGTAACAGCCTGGAATCCAGCCTCATAAGATGCCGGGGCGACTGGCCACATACCATACACGGCATCTGGCCTCTCAAGTGCCAATCGATCAACAATGCGCGGCAGCAGATCATCCTGCCAGCGGGCGATGCGTGCATGTTCATTTGCCATGGGTTCGATATGAGCACTAGTTGGATCAAACTATGAAACGATGACTTGGTGATGAATTAGAGGATATCTGAGCATAAGGGACGAGGTTGCAGTGAGGACTGGCGATTTTAAAACATCGGCGAAAGTTAGAAGACGCGTACTTGACAACTCTGTGTGGATCTCGTACATCAGACTTGTGGTGGAGAAGCTTCCTTCTTGAATCTAGCCTTATCAACGGCTTCTCCACTTTTGCACTCGAGGCCCTCTCGAGCTTGCACAGAAATCATCAGATATACTCGCCGGGTATGCATGCTGAGGAATAATCGAGTAAGATTTTAGTCCGCCGCCACTCCAACACCATGAAATACGATCCTACCAATATTACTTTAACGGGATTATCAGAGAGCCGGAGGCCAGAATAGTCAGTTGGTAATATTTTAGTTTGCCTTTCGATCCGAGACCGTAGGAAATCATGCAGAGCCTTGTGCGGCGGAGAGTGTGAGCCGCTGACGCAAGATGAAATCTCGTGTTATTTTGGCAGTTATTCGGAGGCTACCCACAACGGCCATCATTTGCTGACCACCGTGCCGGTATCTAGTCTTCCGAATTCGTGCTCCAGAAACCCTGTTTAATGATATCTCATTGGTTGTCTTACTCGTGCCATTTTCCCGTATCAGTACCGTGACATTCCCACGGGTATTTCCGCAGCTCTCAAGGGTGCTATCCGAGCTTTAGTCGGTCATTGCCGCTTTCAGCCAAGCCATTCGGATTGCCGCAGTAATGGATCATACTATTGACCCGCTTACTGTGGGTTCGGTTCTTTAAAGATTCCCATTTACTACAAGAAGAGCTTGATCTGCAAAGAAAATCAATATTGCCATCCTCGGAGAGAAAAGGATTCGGAGGTGAAAAAAGGTGAATATAACTTAAGATGTTTGCATGACGGCTGAAACGCGCAAGTCACCATTTTATGACAGCTCTTAGTCAGGTGCTTCCAGGTAGAGTGGAATAAGACGCAAATAAATAAGTACATCACTCCATTTTCCATGTATATTGATCTCAAAAGATGACCTCTTATCTTTAAAAATACACATTGCACTAGGCCTGACCATTTTCCTCCTTTCCACCCACCACCCTAGACCCTGGTTTTCTTACCCAAATAAGATCAACACGCAGCAAAGTATTACATGCTCCTTACTTTGGTATTTTCAAATTCTAGTCATGCCATATTAACGATCCAACAAATTTCAAACAGAAGACAGAGTTTGGGCAGCTATCTAATAGTTAACTTATCCTATCACGAACCCCATTACCACTGTAATGCGGCGCTCTATTCTTGCTTGATACTTTGGTATAATTAGGTTGAGTCGATTGGGCGTCTTCTGTGTGGTGATTACTGTCCTCTTTCGGCTCGCTGCCTTCATTATATGCACGCAGGACCCCAGGTGAAACTTCTTTTTGAACAATGTCCTTGGTGCTGTCTGGTTGGCATAGTATCGGATGGTCTGGATTGCTGACATTCAAACGGCCAAGTGCCTCTCCTCCGGACGTGGTGGGCACGGGGCCAGTGCAGTTTTTCCATGTTCCGCCTCCCCACCCTAGACCCTCTTGAGCAAGACGATGTTGTTGGAGACTTTCGTTAGTAATCCACTCAAGGTGCTTGAAAGAAGACTTTGATATCTTTTTGTCGTCTATTTTACACCTTTCTTGCAGGAGCCTGCGCCGTTGGTGTTTTGTATGGTAGCCAATGAGTGGTTCAATACCAAATGATGTCACGATTATGAGAAAACTGAAAATATATGTAAAACATAGCCCGAAGAGAGAGAATGACCCAACTCGGCTGGACAGAATCTTCTGTATTGGAGAGGACAGCGACCTATAGTCAGTTTGGGTACTTGACAATCCAACCATTTGATACTTCATACCTGATTCGTACACCTTCTCTTTTGGTGCGTATTTGAAGGCCTTTGTAAATATGGTTGTAGGTCAGGTTGAGTTGTACCTCTGGATGTGCTAACGAAGGCGGCTTGGATAGATGCAAGATACACGTTCCAAAGGTGAATCATGTCCAGTTGCCATTGGTTATTGGGTATTGGCCCTTGTACTCCACCGACAGCCTTGCGTTGTGAGGCTAATGCAGACGGACCCAACATGTAAAAGCTGGTGGAGGGGCCTAGGCCCATGACGTCCCAAATCGCAAGGTACCAGTGGAAGTTGCTAGATATCGCAGTGGCACTCTCAGATATGTTGTTGGAGTATAACACATCAAGGTCTTCGGGGAGATCGAATAGGGATGCGGCACCGAGCTGTGCTGTGGGAGAACCACTGACTGGGCCACATCTCTGGTCTTTGGACGCGGATGAGCGGTGACGACAAAATTGATATCTGCTGACACATGCAAGTGGTGAAGCAGCTTCATCCTTGATATACAATCGTCTAGTTCCATTTGAAATGACGGCACTAACATTGCGCCCTGGTGTGGTAGCCTTATACCAAGGGTCATCTGTCGGTGACAGGAACGAGACACCGTTTCCTGACAGAAAAAAGATGAATACGTCTCCATCCGGCATTCGCAAATCCGCGATCGGCTCAAAGCTCGAACTGCCACTGGGAGTTCCATTGACAGTCCAGAAGCTCACTATGCTGCTATACTCAAGATATTAGTGCCATGTCCGGCCAGTGTCCAATGACGTACACGGTGGGGTAGAAATTTTCAGTGTTTAACGGTCTTGGCTTCTTATACCCAGTATCGTACTGCGTACTGATTGATGCTTCTTGATGGGTATAATTGACAAGGGTAATGTTGTCGGCGGGGCCTATTTTTCGGCGCCCGTAGTGATATCGTGTGTAGGTTTCCTCGCCGTATTCGTAGACACTAGTGTATCCTGCAGTGGTGAGCGGCGCGCAATGATAAGTGCTCCGTAATTGAATCTGCTCCTCAGCTGGAGCATTCCATCCCAAATGCTCGTCAGAGTTGATAACGCTCTCTAGCAGTAGGTTCCCTCCATTCGTTTTGCAGACCCCGTTATCGTTCTTAAAGGGGCATTCGGCCGTGTAATTAATTGTGGTAGGGATTGTAGACCTAACAAAGGTAGTACAGCCCAGTCCCCCAGAGCTATTGGACGAGTAGCATTGGTGGGCGTAATTTTCTGCGTTGGATGCCTGCTCAGATTGTTGCGATACCCGCGTTTCCCATGCAGAAGACTCTCGAAGACCGATTGCAACTATGCTGCAATGCGTCCCGTCAATCAATGTTTCACGTCCCACGCTCGTTGAAATGGTGGCGGAGAAGCCGCCTGCAATGATAAATCCAGTGGAAACAATGATTGCGGTCAGGATCGGAACAAGTGCGCTGACAATGGTATTGCTCGAGTCATGTCGCCATGCAAAATGGAGTCGAAAGAGGGACAAGATGCCTGATTCAGCAGATTGAGAATTGCGCATAATCACCTGCCGTTGCTGATGAAGCCCGTTAGCTTGATCAAGGTCAGGGTCAGAATAGTATCGATGAAGACATAGACATAGAATTCTCCATAAACGGATTCCAACAAACCCAAGCAGAAACGATGTAAAGGCTATCAATAAGTTGGCATTAAATCGGGTGAGAGTAAGAGTTGCCCCCAAACTGCGACCTCGAGACCAATTTGTCCATGCACCCAAGTATATTCCAATCTCGGCATTGGAGTCGGATGACATATCGCGCGACGGATACCCAAGGCAATAAGGGAGTGTATGGTGGAGGATATTGGAGTCTTAAAGATTAGCAGTGACAAACTGGGGATGCGTTGCATGATATTTAATTACATCAAGCACAATACTATGCAGGCCCAGTTATTTCACAGTAGCGATTTGCGATGCCACCAACGTTGTGGCAAATCGCACTTGTACAGGACTATGCATGCTTTTAATACATTGGTTGCACGGACCCATTGCGATGTCGCGTGGCAAACATTGATTGGAAGCCTGACCAACAATGCGAGTCGCCAAGCCAATATTGTTTCTCATCTGTGTATCGTGTCTCAGCCATGGCATTAAATGCACATTCGGACGGGTGGTCTCCCAATGGAGTTCCGTTGATCAAATGCAAAGTGAAAAATTAGCATTTGGCTTTGGAAGGCGTGTGGCGTAATGAAACAAGAGGCCTGCAATATTATTCTTGGCTGAGGTGACACGTTTTCTATTGGAGCCAGCAAGTAAATACCGAATGTGGCCACTCTCATATCGAATATGGAATAATTTAGTATGAAATAGCTTGATCAATTCTTTGGGTTCGTGGAGGCTGTAAGTTGCAACAGGGATGTATGTCAGGGACATTTTAAAGAAGGTGTTGGGATATTATTGCGGCATCTCAACGTGTTTGTCGGCTGCCTTGGGTCTTGGCGTGGCTTGCGCATCCTCAATGAGCCTTATGCATATGATCAGCCTGAAAGTTTGAGGCCCCCCATTAAAAGCAAATAATGAATCAGGTGACGATGCTGAAAGTCCATCAAGTGCTCAAAAAGAAGTATGGCCGAAAAGTATTCTACGACATGACATTGTGGCTATGTAAATCATGCGCACAGCCTGTGACTGCGGGATTTACGAATCTCATCAGGATTAGTTTTTAGGTGACAACGTCGTCCATAAAGCCTCGCTGGTCCGTTCAGGGTTTCTATATGTTTGATTCAAGGACCAGTGAGCTCAAGAATATATTCCTGCCGGAAATTTAATAGCCATAAGTCGGTGTGGTATCGCGGCGAGCATTGGCACAGCCTCACCTGCCACATATGCTGAGTCTTCCTGGACTCTTTGTGGACTCTGTGATCGCTGGCAGAAAAGGATATCATGTCCAAGTGCTGAACATGGAGAAAACGACGTCGGCCGAATGAGCTTAGGTGTTGCCGCAGAACATGGCCGAAGAAATAACATCTCGATACTACCTCTTGCTGAGAACACGGAATGACGTGACATAACTTTCCATTTATTGCCTATATCTCTACTCATGTAACCCTTGCTTGCTACCGAACTGTGTTGTCCCTTCTCTCATCTCTAGCAAACGCCTCGCCAAAAGCCCCCGGCACATACGGCGGTGGCGCAGCTTCTCTGTCGTCTTCAGCTGGCGGAATGCTCTCGGGTACCCTTGTGGCTTCATTGGTCGGCGTTCTGTGAGTGGCCGAAGAAAACGGGGGTAATTCAAATGGTTCGCTTGGCTGACAGATAGCCATGGCCTTGCGACGCCTTTGTATCAACAGAGCAATCACACCTACTATTCCGAAAAGGCCCGCCAGGCTTCCAAGCGCAGCCCCTACGATGACGGGTTTATCAGCAAAGTCATGGGTGACGCCATCATCGTCGTCGCCGTCTTCAGAGTCAGGATCCATCTGACCACTGATGATCGGCCCACCCCCGCTAGGTTGGATATACAATCGCGTTTGCCCTTTTGCAGCGCTACAGTATAGATCAACCAAAGCAGTCGCAGAGCGGAGCCCTTCCTCAGTCTTGGTCATACACAGCCCATCAGTCCTAATCTTCCGTGTTATCCTAGAGGACACATCTTCGGATATACTGTTCTTGATGCAGATGCACGATGCTAGAGCCTCGGGGCCAATGGCAGGACAGAGGTACATGGTCTGCCCCATAACTGCGTCACTAAGCGGCGTCTTGACACAATCGGGTAGCTCCGTGTATTCTTCCATATCTGTGATGTAGTATGACATGTCACCTGGCGGGCTGGTGAACGCGGGCATTGACGGCATGCCCATGCTGAGGCTGCAATATCCCGCAAAGACTTCCCTGGCCGACGTAACATCGGCCGGATTGTCGAAGCATAATTGGTTAACGGCTGACACGATGCGCGTATTCATTGATTTTGAGTGTTCGCTGCCGTCGCACAGACAAGAGGCAAGCTCGCTCACTTGTGCTGAGCAGCTATAATGACTGCTCTGTTCAAAGACCGATTAGACTACCGCGGCATGCTTGCGCGACGACTGACTCACTATGCTCCATTTCGCGTTCCGCAACCCAGTCTGAGCACACGGCGCCAGCTCGGTAAAGGCATCAATATTCTCCAATTTTTCCGTTATGGGCGGGTAGGTGTAAGTCGGGAAGGTCAAGGTGGTGGCGTCCTGGTCGCAGTATTTCTCCAGGACAGTTTGCGCCGACTGCTGGTGTTGGGTAAGCGCGTAGCCGCAATCCTCAATGACCGACTCTTTAATCGAGAGGGAAACGGCGTCAAAGCTTGTGACGCAGACGCAGGATTGGACAGCCGTAACGTCGTCTCCGGTGCACCATCCACTCTTGGTGAGTGGTTCAATGGCGGTCGCGACGGCGTTTGAGGCGCAATGTGCCTAGATAGTGTGTGATTAGCCTTGGCTCAAAAGCGGCAAAAAAAGGAAGCCACAGCACGCACAAGGGAACTATAGAGGGGCAGATCCGTGATGTATGCCAGATCGGCTGCCTTTGCAAGGCCAACCAGCAACGACAAGGCGGACAACGGATGAGATCGTACAAACTGCCAAAGCATCACCATTATGTTCGTTTTCGCGGAACATCTCCGTTTTCAAACTTGAAGGCTTTTTCTGGGGTGCAACCATTGTTTTTATCAGCTCGCGCCCGGAATACGAGAATCATGATTTACCCCTGTCAGCGGACCCTTGGCCCCTCAGCCCTCCAGCTCAGCCCTGCCGGAAGCACGAGGTTGTTCTGCTTTGGGGCCAAGCTTAGTGGTCACCTAATATTTCCGCTATTTCCGCCTACAAAAGTCCCTCTACTTTACTCAAATTGTACGCGCATACGGGCGCGTGACATCACACAGGGTCGCCAAGACTGGACAAGGCTGTGGAAGCCCCATTCAGCCAATGATGCACTGCTTGTAAGGCAACAAGGCACCTCCGCTTTTGCGGTGGCGTATTAGAGGTTGTCAACATGTGTCTCAGCGTCTGTTCTGCCTGCTAGCCCAACCCTACCCTACATAACAAATCGAATCCAAATTCTTACTCACGCATTAAATTTTAAACACCTGGACCACCGCCCATGGTTTGAAAGAAATAAATCCAGAGTAATGCTGTTCGCATAAAGCCCCAATTCTTTCGACTCGGACTCAAATTCGGCCAAATATTTTTCACTTGGACTTTCTCCAACACAAATGCTGTGAAGACAAACTATCCAATCTTATATTCCTATGCAAGTGACCGCAAAACTTCCTCGAAGGCTGGTTTTTTGGGCCAAGAGCAATCAACTCATGGCATTCAACCTGGTGTTGAATCTTTCACGAGGGCCAATTAAAGTTGACCAAGGATAAAATCAGCGTACTCTTGCGTGGAAAACACCATGTTGCCATTCATGCTATCGATCATCATAAAATACAAAGCGGCGACTGCTAATTCTTTTCCACCATATCCTAAGTGGCATTGGATGTGAAAGGTTAGGATATCGCTCCCATAGGCTTCTTCAAGAATGTTTCTAAAATGAATTGATGAGGTTATACCAAATATGGAGCTTATCCTCTTGGGTAGTTACATCAAAATCTCCACTCGGAAAAAAAAAAAGCCATTCTTAGGGGAGTCTACAATGACAAACTGCACATGCTGATATTACCAAACTCGAATTTTGCCCCATTCCATCCCATCGAGCTTTGTTACCTCTCCATCCATCAGCCCATGTACATATGCTTCGCCAATTAAAATATAATTCCTATTGGCTTCCGGTGATTTCAAATCGGGTTGACCATCCTTGTGTGGCTGCTTTCGTAGAATAAAAGGTGTTCTGCCCCCAGGTATGACGTGGACTTCGTCTCCAGGTTTCATAATTAATGGCCCCAATCCAAAATAACCATCATGGGTGGTAAACACGGCCCTATACTGGGTCATCACAGTGACCCAAGCAAAAACAGGATCATTGAGCATATTGGAAACTTTAATATACTCTTCAATGTTCGCGGTAGAAGAAATCGGACGATCATATTCGGAATTCTTTATCATATTCTGCTGGTTGTCAAGTTTGGCTCTTGAAATGCTGATGATGTCTTGGAAAAAAGACGGCGAGATGGTTGTCGAAAATGTGAGATCAAGAGTACGAATATACTCAATTAAAACAGGAAATAAAGATGCTAGAGAAGAAACGAGATGACTCGATAAAGGGTATTCAATTCCTGCAAAATTAGCAAAGCAAGTACGGAGAAAGGCCTCAGCAGTAGATAGAGACCCTTTGTACACAGGACCCAGTGTTTGCGCAAGTAAAGCGAAATCTAACAGTCTTCTTACTGATCCATTTTCCGAGGTTGTAGAAGGTGTTGCTGCTTTAATGTTGTCACATCGGTAGGAAGGTACTTCCATCATATTTGGGCTATCCTCCACTGGCCACGAAACGGAGGCAACAGAGTTACCAGCAGCCATATATGGCATACGACCTAGGGTGACGGGATAGAGGGCGAAATGGGCGAAGTTGGGGACCCATGATGGCCATGATGGTTCATGGAGATCTTGGGGCTCAAAGTCTTTAGTATGCCCATTGAAGCAACATATCGAGAAACCCTTTTCGTTTCGAAGTATCCATTTCGTGGTGTCAATGCAAACCTGTATGAAGGGGTCGTTGTATCTTGGTACGATATCGAAAGCGGGTTCCCGGAGCCCGATGAGGCTGTATATTTTATCATGGGGGATAGAGACCCTGAAAAACCTCGTATCATGCAACGCGTTGTACAGCGTCGTATTCTCATATTTGCCCCGGAAGGCTCTGCGGACTCTTTCCAGCGAATGTAGCATAGCAGTGTTAGACATTGTATCGGGAGTGTCTAAGTACTTGTGAGCGGATATGCTTAATACCATGTGTAAAAATCGATATTTAGCTCGTTGCTTGAGCATCTGGGCTCGTGCGAACAATAATCGCTGGGTAGATTTCAAAAAGATAATAGCCGCTTTCGCTGCCTTTCTCCAGGAAATCTCGTACTGTCCGCATTTAACAATGACTTTCCGGCCCCGCGCAACTTCTTGAACTATCCATCCCCTTTCAAAAACGGGACTTTTGAAAAATGAATAGACAGCTCTCCATCCCAGGGAGTTGATATTTAGGTCTGGTACGCCAGTGTGTTTTTGTATCTCTCTGAAAGTGTCTTGGTCTATGACATCCAACGATAGAAATCTATTGGGACATTTCCCAAGGGATTTAAGAATTTTAAAAGCAGCTTCGGACCATACATCTGCTTCTCCAGTCCAGAGTAGAACCCTTCGCGATCGACTGTAGACCTGGCCCATGTAGGTCATTTGAATCTCACGCTCTGGCAGGCTACTCTGGTCGATGCACACCTGATCCACCCATAAAATTCGACATGCTTTAGGATGACGTAGAGCACGCAGTGCGTCTCGCAAGCCCAGGCTGATGCTGATGAATGAGTCGTAGCCCACCAACAATGGTGTGCGCAAGTCCATCTTGGCACTTTGATGATCTTTCTTATGTTGAGATGGCCAAGGATTGACAGCGGACCAGTCGTCGCTAGCCTGGTTCCATGTATATGAAAGCGCTTCGTATTTTTGGGGCTGTCTGAGATCCATGGCTCTAATGTTGCACCTCAATCTATCATTACCACTCCCTGGTAAAAGCTCGATCAAACGGGTTGCCGGTAAAGCAGACCTAATAAGACGATAGAAATCTGGCTGGGCCAAGTAGTTGTGTTCATGCCGAACAAAGAATCCCTCGGTTGTAAGAAAATCTAACGGCGTCAGGAATTTCTGTGACCCACCTGGTCCTTGACCTCGAGGAACGCCGACTGCGTGAATAGAACCAAAATGTTTCTCCATGCACTCTCTCATCTTTCTCACAAACTTGCGAATGGGCCGTTCTTCGGTGGCTTCAACTTCTTTTAGTCTGATGAGAATACAAAAAATCGTTCCTGGTCGGCATTCTTTCAGGTCGAGTAGTTGCTTATGATACTGAAGCCCATCAAAACTTTCATGGCTAGGGTTCATATCTATAAACACGAATTGGCGTGCGCAGCGTATAACAGGGTGAGACAAGTCATGGGATGTATCGCGGTGTCCAAGACAAATTTGGCACAAGTCGATGTTCTCACAAACCGCGCATTTGTACCGAAAACCCTTTATATAATGTCGTCTAAGATGACAGTTTGTTGCTGAACCATCACAATAGATACCGTGATGCAGAATCGGGTTCTGCTCATCAGGCTCGGGATCGTTCGGCAAGAGGATAACGGGGTTGGTGTTCAGAATCCCCATATTTTGTACTTCCTTGGTGGTCATTTCGGTTCAATGATAACAGAAAAGTCTTTGCAGATATTAAACAAGAATTTTAACAATTGTGAGACGTTTGAATACTACTAAGCAAGGTGTTTTATCGCACAGCCTGATATCCATCGCCACCTTCATATCCTAAGCCCCGACCGCCCTGCCTCACCAGCGGTGCACAGACGGCAGCCTGCCCCCCTCACTACCCGATCCTGCCCAACCATTGCTCTATTCTAATGGGGCTATCCACCGCTAACCATGCATTTGAATCCCCCTGCAGCAAAGCGGCAAAAGGCAAGCGGCAAGTGGTAGGTAGGCGGACAACATGCAGTAGCGGGAAGATGGGCGGAGACTGAAGCTTGAGGCCAGTCAAAAAAACAGGAAAGGAGATGATAAGCCTGAATACAGTTCTTGATTGGGTGCACTAGGGAAGTGGGTGGTGGCATTGTCCTGGATCACCTGGACAAGCCAACCACCGAATTTTTCCACTAGCAGCTAACGATAGTTGGCATGTACTCAACACTATTGATTGATGGCGGGGAATGACTGGTGACTATTGCGTGGTTGTGGGGTGTCGCTCACTAATGCCGCCTAATCTATTTTGATCTGGAGGGCGTGCTGGAGCATCTTATTGTTTTCGTCACCAACAAGAGCGGAACATGGGCCCCAATCTGCTTCTCATTTAAGTCAAAGTGGCAATGTAGATATTTTTAATCCTTGTGAACTATCCTGGTGGTGCCTAGTAGTTGTATAGTTTTGATCACTGCTGAAAGGCGGGACAATGTTTTATGGAACACAGTTTGTTTGGCTGTAAGTCATTCGTTAATTGTGTCTTTGTGGAGAGGGAAGTGCACTTGCAATTAGAGGATGTCAAATGGAATCGCATGCCATTTCATGGGGCGACTCACTAACAAATAATAGTATTATTCCTTGATTTTATTAGTTCAATGGTGGCATTTTTCCAAGCTGTATACCATTTGGCTGTTCATGTCTGCATACGCTCGTGGATGTGTCGAGGGCAAATGAGTATTGAGGAAATCCCATTGAGTCCCCCGCCATTTAAGAGAGCCGTCAAGAGGTTTCAATTTTATTGAGTTGTTTTCAACTTATAAACAGGTAATTAGGGAGAGTAGAAGTGAAAGATGTTGAAACCACTGTTCAACTATGCGTCAGCGAACAAATCGGTGACTAGTAACCCCCATTTTCCTCATGGTCTCAATTGTCAAATTTATTTCATATATCATCAGATAACGAGGGCAGCTTCTCTCCTGAGAAAAGAAATCCGGTGGTTGACACCACCCAAAATCAATAAAAGAGTGTACTATGAGACTGCTTGCCATCGTATTTTAGAAACAGTCTCACCATTTGTCAGAAAGATTGTGGAAAGGCCTGCAAACAACACCCGTTACAGAGTCGAACAAGGCTTTTTTGGGCAGTAACGAGTGATCAGATGCGTTTCTCCACCGCCGCTGTAGGCAAGCAGGTTGGGTGTTCCTGGCAGTGCATGTCGAAGCTCCAGAACATTTCTTGTGGCAATGGATAAGATAAGTTCCTTCATTTCGCGAGGAGTAATCAAGGCATCACCATCGGGCTGCATGCTAAGATAGTAGGCAACGAGGCCGGCGACATGCGGTGCTGCCATAGATGTGCCATCTTCTTCCGCTGAGGTTCCGCGTAGCCAAGCAGAACGGATTTTGACACCAGGGGCAAAGATGTCAACACACTCGCCGTGATTGGAGAACAGAGCCCGACTATCATTTTGAGCACTTGCGCCAACTGTTATTGCCTCGGGAACTCCTGCAGGTGATGTCTCGCAGGCGTTCAAATATTCATTGCCAGCAGCAACCACAACGTGGACACCGGCTCGAATGGCGCCAATGACTGCGTCTTCCATGGAACACGACCTCTCTCCGCCGATGGACATGTTGATGACGCTACCCTTGAAACCTCTGTGCAAAGGTCGCCTAGCAGTTCGGTCCATGTGTATGCGGGCCACTTCGTCGACGCCCTTTATGATATCTGACACAGAACCCTTTCCATTATCGCCAAGTACCTTGACTGCATATGCATGGGCCTTTTTGGCGACCCCATACTTCTTTCCAATGATGGTACCAGCAACATGGGTACCGTGGCCTCTTCGATCTGTTTCATAATCGCCCGCTATGGATCGACTCCAGAAGGCACGACCATCGAACTCAGGATGCGAGGTTTCAATGCCTGTATCAAGCACATAGACATCGACGCCTTCGCCGGCCACCTTGTTGTAGGCGTAGATACCAGCTGGATATCCATGCTTGCGGTGGGAAATCCTGACCAAGTTCCAAATGGCGGGCTCCTGTTGAATCACGTCATCAGGATCGGACTCCTCAGTCTCTGGCATCATTTCATTGCTCATTATCGAATCTTCCTCAACATACTCCACCTGTAAAACTCAAATATTAGATATATGGTATCAATGGTGACTTTTGACCGGGGAAGTCAAAAGCTCAAGAAATGCTTACATCATGATGATGACGAATTCTTTCGATGGTAGAAGGGTCAAAATGGCCAGAATAGCCTCGGAAGGCATCGCCGATATGATACACATGCTCGATACCAGCGAATGTGCCTAGACCGCGTCTCCGGAGGTCGGAATGGTCGCCTTGGCTATCGGCAAGTGTGCTCTTGACCCATTCATAGTGGTTGGCCGCGCACAGGTCCCCGACATGTTTCTTGAACTGGACAATGTATTTGTCCGGGATGACATCAGAATGTCTCTTGGAGCCCAAGCATTCCCGGTCCAAGAATGCACCAAGTGCGACAGTCGCAAAAGATATGATTGGGGTAATTCTCATGGTGGCTTGTAGAATTGACTAGATGTGTGTGTGGTGAAAGCAGGTGAATCGAGAGGAATATTAGGTTGGTTAAATAATACGCCGAAGACGGAATGTCGAGGGCAATTCGCTCTTCCTCGGCGTTATCCACGCCGTCTTGAGTTTCCTGGAAGTGGGATGCCCAAAGTCTCTCGTGTTGGGACGAGACCAGATTGAGTAGGGCGCAATGCTTCGCTGACTATCGACCAACAGAGTTCTCAAAATAACCTCTTGATCGACAGAAATGAGCAAGTGGGTAGCTATGTACCAACCTCGGCAAAGGAATTTAGATCAACCGAGTACACAAAACGTTGATCTTGATAGCAGTCGCACCAAGCTCCTCGCAGTTAACCAGGGCACTAGAGTAAGGGTAGCCTTGGCCTGCTTTCTGTTGCATGATCCTGATTCATGTATCGTCTCAAACATAGAATCTCCAAGTCAAGTTGCTTTTCCTTTTCGGCTTCATTTCTTGTTGGCATACCAGTTGGGCCATTGCCAGCCAATCAGGACCACTGCCAAGTCAAAGTTTCTAGTTCATGTGATTTTTGCACTTTTACAAAAGAGGTAAACGAGGAAATAGAGCAGGACTTGTACTCGTTGGGCGTTGCATGCTTGTGAGGAAAGGGGTCGAATATTGGATTTTTATCTAAACTATCAACGCAAAAGAAGATCTGCAAACTCAAAGCTTTGGCATACAGCAAGATGCTAATCCCTTTTCATTCCCAGCGGTCGCAGTGGCGTCGTACAGCACGCTCTGATTCGCCTGTTGGGTGCTCTGGGGCACGTCGAGGGCGGGATTCTGCTCAAAGAAGCCGCTGGGCTTCAAGCTCACGACCATAGTCTCACACGGCATGACGGGGTAGTCTTCGGGCCGGGGGTTGTGGGTCAGGCTGATGGAATGCCAGACGACAATATCGGCGCCGTCAACCTTGTCGCTTCGGCCCGCCCACGTACTAAGATCGCCCTTCCTCTGCGCCACGGGATCGTCCGCCACGTCCTCGGGCAGCGACTGGTATGTGTAGTCACCGGCAGCGTACAGCTCGCCGTCGCGGTACGACGTGACCCAGTACGGGTGCAGAGCGTACTTGGCCCGTCGGCCGTGCCAAGACCGAGGGTGCGCCAGCAGCATCTGCTTCTGCGCGCTGTGGATCGAGTATGCTACGGGCAGCCCGGATACCTTGTTGATGACGGATGGGTTGATGATTTTGTGCACACGGTTTGGCTGAGCCTCCGAGGTGCCAGACGTGGACAGGACTCGCTTCTCGGTAATGTAGCCGACGCCAACTGGATTATCGTCGTCAAAGGGCATGGGAACAGAGTCCTCTTCGATAAAACTGTTCTTGTCGCCATCAAGCGCAGGGTCTATCCGCAGAGAGAACACGTGTTGGTGGTAAGGCGCCATGACGCCTTGGTTGACATTCGTACCCCATGGCACCGTGGCTCCGGGAGCGATGGGCACCGTGGAAAGAATGCCAGTTGCTTGAATTCGGTAGTGGATCGCCGCGGCTTGATCGAGATGCCACATGAAGATGTACTCGTAGTTTCCGACAGTGATGATTGTTTGCAAGACGAGAACTCGCGATCGCACAATCGAGACCTGCTTTGAGCCTCCGTCCGTGTGCTTCCAGCCGATTCCATCGTCAACCTCGTGCATGCAAATGGCATTTGGTCTTTCAACCGGGTTCCCATTGGAATCGCTGATAACGAAGGAAAAGTACTATGCCCATCATCAGTGGCCTGCATTGACTCGAGCACATCGCGTCATAATTGCATCGCTTACCTTGATGAGTCCCAGACAGTCGCATCCCAGAGCTAAATTGTTTGCGGCCACGCCAGCCCCAATGTCTCCGACGTCAAAGACACTTTTTCTAGAATAGGGGGTTCGAGGATCGCCATATGGCACAAACATTTCACTCAAACTTAGGCGATGGAAGAGTTCGCGGCCATCATATGTCACATCGTGAAGGACCATGCCTTCACGCCAGTTGAAGCCAATTCTGAATCGCCATTTCTGCCACTGGACGAGGTGTCCATCCACTGTGAATGAGGCGCCCTCTGGTTGATGAACTGTGAGGGGCTTGAGGTCTGTCCTCTTAGGCTCGGTTTGCAAATCGTGGTGCCACTGCTTGGACTCGTGTGGAATGTATTTTGCATCTGCCGTAGCCGCGTGATCTGAACCAAGGGGCAACTCAATAATGTCCACCAGCTCCTTGGTGATGTAGTCAAGGATGGGGGAGAATGGGAGCGGATGATCATAGGAGTTGGAGCCAGGGTGAGATTTGTGTTTGGCGTACAGATAGCACTAAATTTGATTTCGTTATGAATGGCGAACTTGGCTGGGAACATATGGTGGAGTCTCACCTGTGCAAGTCTCCTGTTGTAGTCGTCCGTATCTCGCCCATAAGGCCAGGTATCGCACACGACAACGAAATCGTCTGGAAGCTCATACTGCTTGATGCGCTCTATCACCTTGGGGTTGTTCAAACACTTGTCTCTCATTTCCACGGCTTCATCCAAGTCGGCTTGACCATGATATCGAGAGTGGAGCTTTTCTATCTTCTCTACCTTCAAAGCACCCAGGTCCACTACGGCATAGAAGAGATCCGCAGTTCCCCGGTGGTAATACAACGAGGATGCTCGACGGGCAGGCACAGGAGCGGGCCGACCATTCCGCTCTGCCGCCAGAAATTTCCTCAACTCATTCTTGGGCGGCTCAATTAGCGAAATGTTTTTGAAGTGAATACTGTTCTCCGGGTTACTCTTCTTGATGATGGCGGTGGTGGCCGCTATTTCGGCTGCTGTGAGGGGGTCGAGAGGATGCATTGTACCGCGGTTAATTAGGTTCAAAGCCCTCGACGAAAAGATTGATGAAATTTGCAAATAAGTCGTTCAGGGGTTATTTACCATTCCCAAAGCATCCACTTAGGCTAAGCTTCACGATGTTGGCTGCAACGGGGGGTAAGCGCTCAGCTTTAAGCCAGGTTCTGGCGCTTATTCATGCCCACATCGGCGTGGTGATCGGAGTGTAGATAAGCTCAGGTACAGCTGGCCCCTCTTCTCGGGCTTTGGCTCCCAACGCCGTCCGATGCGGGCCGATGGCATCTCGTCTCCAAATTTTTGCCTGTTTCGGATGATCCGACAGCAGTGGATTGGTGTGAAAGGCCAATCAACTTCCAAATCCACCGCATTTTCGGTCATAGGTTGCCGGGGCTTGCCGTCAGTGATAAGCCATGTCGGAAATTCAATCCGCTCAACAACTGCCGTTATCGATAGTACAACTGAGATCGGCCAACACCGCCATCCGCCCCAGGCCGATATCAGAAGCCTTGTTCCCTGAATGATCCCAAACAGCCAACCAAAGCAATGCGCACTTTCAGAGTCCAGTCTCCAGTATGGTATTCGAGTCTCGGGATACTGGAACTTCTCCATAGCAAGAATAAATCATTGGACCAAAAAAGCTCTTCCCCATGTGGAAATAGGCATTTGAAGGGTAACCCTTCGACCTACATAAGCCTCCACTTGGGTCGCATCGAGCGTGGGGCAAACTGAAGAGTCTATTCACTTCCCTCCCCCATAGTTCAATCGTGTCTAATCCATAAACGTCAAGTTGGCCAGGGCTAAAACATTTATATAACACACCTATTGTCAAACACTTTTTATGTGCCACCGTTGTGGCCTGGTTCCTGGTTCACCGAGTTGGGCCCATGGCCTGGCTTTGGCACTAGAAGTTAATGCCCTGCCTCGCCACTCTCGCCATTCGCAAAATGGCAGGCAGACTTGACCGAGACAGTTTTATAGCGGTCGCTTTGTCCGTGCATGCTGGCGCATAAACAGGAGACACAGCTCACTCTTGGAAACATATAATGGCTCTCCCTTGTTCACGTAGCATCTTCGTCTATGCCAGCAAGCCAAAGAGAAAGACGAATCAATTAGAAAATTGAGCCTTGACAAGGTCAAATGGAGGTTCTCTAAAAATATTCCCAATCGCGATATCACAGTCCAGGTGGAACGCATCCAGACTTTTCCAGCTCAACGCTTAGTTTCATTAGGATGGTGGTAAGGTCAACTTTGCATCCAATTCGGCGCTCTGTGAGAAAGAAAACTGCAAAACATGCTCCAGATGGCCTGTGATTGTAGCTCGGCGATGTCGGTTTGTTCCTAGTTCAAAAGCAGACAGCCGCTATTATGGCTAGCTTCAATTGACTCCCTACCACCCGTGCAACATGAGTCCTTGCTTCAATTCCACACAAACGTAATGATAAAAGTCGTCCATGTCATTTGATTACCTTGAACGGGGCAATGAAACAGCACCCGCATTTACAACAGTCTCACAAATCGTAGCTCTACTGAGGTACAAGGCTCAAACTCAAAGTACCGAAAAAGGAAAAGAGGACAAGAAATGGAAAGTGTACACAAACAAGCTCTATTTCTTTTTCCCGTTGCATTATCTGTCATGTTCTGATTCACAAGGGAGAAAACAATTGCAATCCAAGTTGAGCTGTCATCCGTCAGAAGTTGGCGAACAGCACCACATACAATGCCACCCGCATCTCGCAAGGTTGCGAGCTAGATTGGGTGTGCTAGAATTCTGCTAGGTACGAAGAATTAGGATTGACAAGTAGTAGCCCAAGCGAACTTGTTCGCAGACTCTAGGAGTGTTCGCGTCACTAGCTGGCATTCAATGGCTGGGCAGGGATCGTCAGCACTTTGATCTCCGCACAGCACTAGCCAATCGCGACGCGTCAAAGCTAGCGTGTTGTCTTGGACTTCGCTACGGCGACAAGGGCTCTCCATCAAACCGGGGCGTGCACCAAGCAGCAAATCACCATGCCACCAAAGCGACCCCACGACGAAACGGCGTCTTCGGCCAATGCCGGCGGGCCACAGGCCAAAAGGGCGGCGGCCGATGCAGGTGCCAACGCGGCGGGCCCGTCCAGCGGCGCGGCCCCGGCGTCAACGCCATCGTATGCCACGCCCGAGGGCCGGCGCCTCTCGCGGGGCCCCAACGGCGAGCTCTTCATCCCCCGCGTTCTGCCCATGGAGTGCAGGAGCCGTCTTGCGGGGATCGCCATACCCTCTTCATGGTACAGGGGCTGCGATGGCACCCCCGACCAGTCCCTGACATTGAGGAGCCGCAAGTGGTGGGAGGACAACGGGCTGTGGCTGGACAAGAACAGGGACGAGCTACGGCTCAGTCAAGAAGCCCTGGCCCTGGGGGATGCGGCATATGAGCAGGACATGATTGTCGCCAAGGAGGATGAGGGCAATGCCGATTGGGATTTCATCTGCCTTCCCGAGCCAGAGAGCGATGACGACGATGAGGATGAAGATGAGGACGACGACGAAGAAGACGAAGACGAAGATGAAGCTGGACCCAGCAAAAAGAACCCTACGGAAAAATCCAAAAGGGTTGGAAAGCTTGCCTCTCTTTATCCCGAGCACAAGCATGTCGTTTCCATGCTCGGCCTGGACCGTCGGCAGTACTGGGAATTAGAGGCGCTGAAGCGCAGCCCTGACGACTTCGACATGCACATCTACAACGACTTTGCAGACTACGGCAAAATTGAGGTGATTGAAAACATTGTATGCCATCCCAAGCTTCGCCCCTCCCCCGCTGCGCTTCTCTCCTAACCACGCGCGCGCCCAGTTTCTGCATTTCGAACGGCTCCTTGGAAAACGCGCAGCAGGGTACCGCGAGCTCTGGTCTGACCTGGAGGGGTTTGTGCTAGTCCTCAAAGGCCCATTGCTTGACTTTACAAGTACGTCCATCTAACCTGTCCTTCTCTCTCTCTTTCTCTCCCCCTTTCCTCCCATTTATCCATTGGTAGTAAGAGCTAACACGCACTCAGTGTGCGAGGATTCCAAAAAATGCGGTGAAATCATCGAAATGATTGGCCACCTGACGCTCTTCGTCTTTGACACGCTCGAGAAGATGGGGGCTCTGGGTCCCAACACCGATATTCCCAACCTCGGCTTCATACTCGCCACGCTGATGAAGTGGTCCTGGGACATCACCGACGATTACGATACGTGGTGGCCGGCGGGCGGCTGGATCCTGCCGCTGCTAGACCGGGCCGGGGCGCAGAACATTACCCTGGGCGGCCCAAAGGGCTTTCACGAAATGATCAAGGAAATTGTCGCCGGCCGTGTGAAGCCGAACAAGAAATTCAAGAGTACCTCGTGGACCACCAAGGTTAGTTTGACTCTTTTTTTTTTTTTTCTTGCAGTGGCTCCTCGTTTTGCACATGTTTTGCTGACAACGCTCACCAGCTGAGACAATACAAGGCCAAATACGCAGACTACCCGGGCTTTATTGCTACTCGGAAAACAATTGGAGGCATTGGGTATGATATTACAGAAATGTCAGAGTCCGAACGGAAGCGATTCTCCATAGGCGCGATGGAGCCGGACTGGGATATGTGAAAAACGTGGGGCTTCATTTGGATTTGGAAATATTTGGATAGAAGGCGCAGCCTCGCAAGGAAATATGCAGGTAAATCGTTAATTACACAGTCAGTGCGGGTTGTGACTCAACTCTTTGGTTCACAAGGTATGGCCTGGCTCGGGATGTGAGAGTAGCCGATCAGGGTTTACTCGACAACACCCAGGTCTAATACTGGAATGTCCGCTGGTTGTGATTCCATGAGTATGCAAAAGATGAAACAGAGCCATAATTAAATTTAAACTAGAATCCATCCGCATCACTGCAAACTCATTGTTGCTTTCCATGTCGTATTTTTCCGTCACAGGACCTTAGTCACCCCATACCCGTCAGCCACTCACGGGACTGGAATGGGGGCGGATTACTAAAACGGGAAATGGGCCCACACGGCTTTGGATCCGTCATCCCATCCCACATGCGTCTGGATGCTTTCTACACTTGGACTCTTCATCAACACCATCATGATTGTCAACGGAGAGAAGCTGGCGTGCGAGACGTGCATCCGCGGCCACCGCGTCGCCCAGTGCCAGCACACAGGTGAGAATTGCTGCCCGCGACGGACTGCTTGCGAGCGCTAATTTGCATGTCTCGCCAGATCGCCCGCTTCAGCAGGTGAGCAACAAGGGTCGGCCGGTGTCTCAGTGCGACCACTGCCGATCCCTGCGCAACTCGCGCTCCGTCCACACGCGATGCAAGTGCGGGCTGGCAGCGCGCAATCCGAATAGGCAACCAGGAAGAGGTGAGTTTCGCTGCAACGGCGACTTTCGTTTCCTTACTGATTGAGTAGACCAGTGTCGCTGCTGCTATGGTGAAAGCTGCACCTGCGCCACCAAAAAAGACCGCCCAGCGACTGCGGCTCGGAAAGGTGCCTCTAACAGCACCCAGGTCTCGCCTTCGCCGTCTACGGATGCCGCGACAGGTGGGTGCTGTGGCTCGATACAGTCGCCCGATTCTCAGCACTCAAGCGTAGCGCCAAGCACGGCCGATTTAGCGAGCGTCCACTCGACGGACAGCACAGGTCTCATTGATGGCCTGGCACCCGCCGGCTCCCAGGACTGGATGGCAGGCCTGGATTTTCTCTTGGAATCGGATAGCGGTTCAGCGCTCGAAAAAACTACGGCCACAAATCTTCAACCTTCCTTCTCAGCGGATTCCTACTCGCTAGATGCTGCTCTGGACTCGGTCATAAATATGGCGCAGTATGGAGTGCCTGCTGATGCCAGCACAATACCGGTTGACTGGAACTGGGATGCGCTGACGGGGGAAGATTTGTTGAATTTTCAGTCTCTCGACTTGGGTCTGCTCCCTGAAAACGACCTCAGCTCGTCTGCGGTAGCTGAAACCGCTGCTGCGGATACCAGCTGCCCGCGAAGCCCTAATCCACCCATGCATCATGATACCGCACTGGCGCTTGATGATGGCCTGGCCTCGAGCTCGACACAATGAATGGGGTGATTTTAGATGAGTGTATTTTAAACTACAAGCGCCTGTTCATCTTTCTCTAATCCCTTGTAAGAGGCTGTCGGATGACTCTGGACTTAACATGAGCCACTCTTCATGGTCGGGTGATGGACGCATAGAATCCCCACTTTCAACCTACAGACGTTGAAGCACTGAGACCTTTAGCCCTTTCGCAAAACTCGTCAAGCAGGGAAACTTATTATGGGTCTCAGCTATTATCATGCAGGCCGGTTGGTATGCGGGATAAGATGTTGTGATATAATTTAGAACCACATTGGTACTTTGTCTAGAAAACTGCTGCCTGTCTTGAGGGTAACTTGACCCTGTAGCATTTATGGCAACTCCTCGCCGGATAAAGAAACTATCCATAATAAACGCATGTCTTGCCAGGCCTGAGTGATCTCCTGACCTCATTAGCACAACCTCCCTGATTCCCGGGCCACACTCGATTATCCTGGGATGTGCATGTGCATACGACCATCTGATTGTTGCCAGGCTCCTCTCATAATCGCAATTCCTTTCCACTTTTGAGGACTCACAAATATTGGAGAGTGTTTCTTGGTCTCTCGATCGCAATGCGACACAAATCAACTCTCCTGCAGACCCCCGCCTTGAGCTAGCCAAGGTTTAGAGGAGACGGCAATGAGCAGCGTATGTACAATTGCAACGACAGCGTGTAAAAGCGCCATGGCCATTTTTATTGTGATAGGCAGACTGCTGACAAAGTTGTAGGCGGAACAGGGTGAGCTTTCCTGTTGCGATGCCCGTCTGATTTTTGTTCATCTCTATCTCTTCTCTTTCTCCCATATTGCCACTTCCATTCCCTTCCTTCTCATTTGTATCTTCGATATCACTTTGGAAACCATGCCGCTTGACTGCCTTGGTTCGCTAGAATGGCTATCGGGAGTTGATAGGAGTAGATAGGTTTCGTGCAAAGACGGTGATTGGTGAAGAAGGAAGAATAGCAGTAAACGGAGAGGAAATTGAGAGATGGGTGGCAAAAGGTCAGAATGGAGTAGATAATAACGAGGCTAAATAAATTAAACCGCGGGATATTTCTTTAGTAGGTCTATGGTAGATTTCTGCTTCTTCTTAATAGCCCATTGCAGTGGCGTGAGGTCGAAGCGATCCCTGGAGTTCAAATCTACCCACTTAGGCCAAAGGCCAAGGAGCATTTGCACAACCGTATCTCGTCCATGTCCTGCTGCCCGAGAGAGTGGTGTCCGACCGAATTGATCTCTGGAGTTCAAATCCACCCACTTGGGCGAAATATTGATGAGAATTTGCACAACCGTAATCTTTCCCTCCCCTGCTGCCCAAGAGAGTGGTGTCCGGCCAGACTTATCCTTGGAATCCACATCTACCCTCTGTGGCCCAAGATCAANNTCAATTAGCATCTTGACTATTTTATAGTGTCCCCTTTCTGCTGCCCAAGAGAGTGGTGTTTGACTAAATTGATCCCTGGAGTCCGTATTTACCCTCTGTGGCCCAAGATCAATTAGCATCTTAACTATTTTGTAGTGTCCTCTTTTTGCTGCTAATGAAATCGGTGTTCTGCCATATTTATCCTTAGAGTCCACATCCACCCTCTGTGGCCCAAGATCAATTAGTATCTTGACTATTTTGTAGTGTCCTCTTATTGCTGCTAATGAAATTGGTGTCCTGCCATATTTATCCTT